>KB696647.1:0-11507 GCA_000349165.1 Anopheles christyi | reverse complement strand
CACCCACAATACTAACTCCCCCGCATGTCCCACTGTACTGTAAAGAATAAGAATAAATTGTTGCCGTTGCCGTGTTTCGGGTTTCGCCTATTATTGTTTCTTCGGGCTCTTTCACACAAACAATGCATGGATGGCGCACTTTTCCAAAAACGAATTGCACTTAAAACGCGAACACATTCCATGAGCAGACACACTTACACTTACATAGATACACACACCACCCGAAAATGTGGGGGAGCTGAATAGTGTATTAAACGTATTTCAACGTTTTAAGAGAGACCGTTTCACACCCTTCAGGCCTGGCCCTTCTGGGTAGGTGGGTGGATGGGATGATCTGCTGGCAAGTGTACGCAAAGTACGGTACAGTAATAATAGTTTTCAAACGTGGCGAGTGACACACACACACACACACACAGGTATAAAGTGTGCCCTTTTACAGAGGTGAAACGCATCGCAATCGCTTTGTAACTTGCGCACGTCGATTACAATTGCGTAGGCTAATTGGTGACCCATATGAAACATACACACATGCACTTACAGGTTACGGGACAGTTACACGACTTGGATAAGCCCTTTAAAATACTATTGAAACACCACCCTTCGAGCGTTCCAAATTCCAAAGCCAAATTTGTAAAACGACGACAGTTTGTGTATATCAGAGATGTCAAACACGTGCTAGAGGACATTCGATACAGCTCGCGACCCCTTTGCAATTAAATACATAATTTTCGCATCTATAGCTATGCACTGCTACAAAGTTGTGGGGTTTTTTCTTCTTATTAGTTGGCACAACAACCATTGCTGGTCATGGCCTACCAAGCCACTAATGTGCTTGGCTTTCCCTTGTTGTACCCATAGCATAATAGTCTATGGGATTTTCTTTACTTAATAAAACAACTAGCCATTGTTGTGTAAAACAGCAAACGGCAAAGGTAAAGAAACGCTTGTTTCGACTCTTTTTATTGCAATGTCTTGGCAAAGCGGCCTATATGGATGTCCCCTCTGAAATAAATAAAATATAATAAATCAAGTATTATTATTATCCCTTTGCACGAAGGTTCTATAATTTACCACTGTTTGCAAAAATAAATTGATTGCAAAAGTCGAAAAGTGCCTAAATTGTGTGTGTCCCGTTATAAATATCCACTGTATAAGAAGAAGACAGAAGATTTCGCGTCGAATCTGTTATCTCAAGTTTTGTATGGAAAACAGTGGCAGCTGAGCAGTTTCTGCTCACCGTTTTAAAACGAATTCAAATGCTGTCCTACATGAATATTAGCTCGCAAAGATTGATTTACAAAATGAAACCAATATTAAAGAGATGAAAAAGGAATGCTAGGAACAAATTGTTATCAATGTTATAGACAATTTTTCGCAAATGAAAGATAAAATCAATTTTTGGTCGTAATTGATCTTTGCCACGATGTATAAAAAGTGTGTGTATTCCATTCACACTGCAGTGTGATGCTAATTTTGTTTAAAACCGATAAATACAACCTGTTGGCCCATATATTTTTTAGAAAGCAATAAGGGTTGCCAGTGATCAAACGAGTTTGACACCACTGGTATATTTGGTTCATAAAAAACGTGCTCAAATGACATTCACGCTACAACACCAAACAGCAGTACGAAATTGATTGTTGTGTTTTGCAGGTTTTGCGATAAAGCTAAATAATTGCACTGGAACTCTCCAAAGCTCAATCTTTAAATACCTGTTATTTTAAAACCCCAGAAAAACGTGTCGTAAATCTTTTAAATTCCTTTAATGGTTTCATTTAATTAAAACATTACATTAACGAACCGTTCGCTGGTGATTAGAACGCAAGCACAGCACTGGACCGTTAGAACCCAACCCCCCTCGGCGCGCCATCATCATCCTGATCACCATGATCATGATCATGCATAAGCATATGCGTGCTCGTGTGGTAGGCATAGGATGTCGTCATCAGCGAACGATTCCAGCGCTTGTTTACGATCTCAACCTGCACAAATGCCGTGACCTCTGCACCAATAAACGGCGACTGCACCAAATCGTCGAGGCGTCGAATAGATTGGCGTTTTGCTAGATGGAACGTTAAAAACATTCTGCTCCTCCTTGGTATTATTGTCCACACAAAAAAAACAAATTCTCGCATATACAAACACATAGCAATGAACGATGTTTAATACCAGTTGGTAGGTTCTTATGCATTAAAAATTCAACTTCTAACCATATCTTGGTGGTAAAGATGTAAAAAATCACACGAAAAAGAAAAGTTACCGATTTCCTTATCCAAAGTCATCTTCCACATCCAAAAACGGAAGGGCTCCAAGGGGGGAAGCATCGTTCAAAACAAACGTTCCTAAACCATTGCCAACCACACAAACACATTTACAAACTGCTGATCATACAACGCGGGCACACCCTACAGCACCGACGAACGATCGGTACGATCGGAGGAAGCAGCGAGAGAGAGCATTCGAAACGGGAAAACTTAAACACCGACCGTTCCACAACACACCAAAGCATAAAAGCTAACTCCCTACCCCCGTAGTCTTAGTCTCCTGAGGTGACTATTTTTTTCAAAATGATGTCACCCGCGAAGCACGCTAGAAACACTAAATAACAACGAATATTAACATGACATCACACACATTCTGCCCGTGTGCCGAGTGACCCCTTCGAAAACAAGCCACAGTTGGTTCGCGGCTGTATGTCGCTGTGTGTTTAGTTTTACCAGGGAGGTGGATGAAGATGCCCTCCCAAGTGATGGTGATGATCAACCGTGCCAGGTGGTGGAGATCAAACTATCGAAACCTTCCCCAGCTCAATGCTTATTCTTTTCATGGTGGTGAGCGCTGAGCTGAGCGGGGAAATAGCAATCAAAAACATAACCGGTTGGATTACCGACCGACCGACCGAGCGGAAACTGGTGAAGATTAGAATGAAATGTTACCACAGCTCAGCAATGTGTGTATGTTTGTCATCACCCACCCGGTTTTATCGTTATCAAAATCTTGAAATCGACTTTTACGAAATACTTTGGCATTTCCGACCGCAGCACGGTGTGTGCTGCAACCAAACCCAAAAAATCCATCCATCTCGATCCCCGGGCCGGCTGATAACGCGACTCTTTTCACCACATGTGACCGGATGGCGTATCTTTTTCGATGTGATTTGTGTCTGCTTTACTTATTTGCCTATTTATCTCCCTCCGCTCACACAAAGTCACTTTGACTAAATCCTTCCCACGGAGACACACACACACGGTGGGATGTAGATGATGTGCTGTTGTTCTCCCTTCTCAGTTTTATCTGTTTGTTTGGTTGGTTTGGATTTTTAATTCTGATAGCGCCACGGCTTGAAGCATACCCACACAAGCATACACTCACCCAGCGGAGCCAACCACAAATCACTCAACATACCACCGGGCAGGCAGATCGTTGTTTTGGACGATCGCTACTCTAGCCTAAACGCACGCAACACTCACACACTGTAGACTTTCTCTCGTTTTTGTTTCGTTTAAAGGCCCTTAGCAATCCCTTCAACGCCCCGTGCCACCCCGTACAAAGTGGTGAAAGTTACCTTGAACCTTTGGAAGTTGTTTTGCTGGTTAGATTTTCCTTTCTCGCAAACCGGCCACCTTGGACTGCTGCTATTCCTATCCGTGTACAACCGAACTGCCGACCGTACCTTAAGCCGTCCAAATACAAACTGCAAGCAAGGAATGAATTAGATGCGCGCGCGTACAGCGAAATTGTAGTGCCCCCGCCGATCACACGCACACACAGTCGCATCGCGCATCGAGTGAGCGAGAAAGGCTGATGTTGAGTAGAACCGGTCCCCGATAGGTGTGTAAACAGTAACCCTTCTTCTTCTTAAAAACCCTCAGCCCTCCCGCGGACATACACGCGTGCTTCGATCTAAACGCGCAAGCGTGGGCCGTGACGAGGCGCACTCAAATCGAACTGCTTTGGTAGTGTGGGTTTCTGTTAACTGTTACCCCAAATGTAAGCTTAGGGATGGGTGGGTGCTCCCCATCCCCCTGCCATGGAGGAGGAGGTGATCGTTCTTGGTGCTGGCGATTGGAGCGGTTTATCAACACAAGAGCTACTCACAATCGAAGCATATATATTAACACATATAAGTTTCTTAGCGCCAGAAAGGAAAAACGTTTTTGTTTAAATATGTTAAGACAGCAAGCGTATTAGGCCTGTTCTGCATAAACTTCATGCAAACAAAACAAAACAAAAAACAGATTAAAAACATCTGTCCCTTCGCAGTAAGAGATAATAAGCGATTCTATTATAACAAAACGATAAGCACCACCGTTAACGCATAGCTTGTGCGTCAGGTTTACACAAATTGACAAAATTGTAATAAAGCATAAAATCACAAACTAACGAATTTCTAACTGCAACGATACTAGATCTTTCCGATCGAGCTACAACGAACAAAGTAGAGCCTATTCCAAAAGATACCTCTTTAATGCATGTAGGTCGTAGGCATCTGCAACTTTAATCCATCGAATTAAAAGATAAGCCAAAAGATACGGCTTACGCGGCGGAAAGGTTAGAGGGATAATAATACTTTGTAACTATAGAGCGATAATTTCACTATAGAATTGTATCTTACGTGAAAGGTGATATTTCTTTTGTAAAGTTTAATTTTCTTGTGAAATTATGTATATTATTTCAGCTTAACCGCTACAACACATTAGAACTTAATCAAATATTTCTAAAGTAAGATCAACCTACAACAGATTCTCCCACGAATTCAAATGCACACTGGAGGCAGCAATGTTGGACCATATGTTTTCTCTCAGTTCTGCGTCATTTGTGTCATTCAAGCAAAACTCGTAATATTGATTGTCCGCCAACGAAAGCACACGAATTCCGCCACCTGGCGCGTTGAACTGTACGTATAGGTTGCAATATTTGCGCAAAAATCTATTAAGCATCCTGAAAAGGGAAAGGGAAGTGTGTGTGTGTTTTAAACATATTCACCCCACTGTACAAGGGTTGAACTCACATTTCATTCATCTCGGGTGTTTGATCTGCTGGCTCTTGGGGTTTATCCTGCTGTTCGGGTGATATTTTTACTGGCTGTGCTGCACTGTCAATCGACAGCTGTTCAAGCGCTAGAAGGTTGCACTTCTTTTCTATACTTTCCAACACTTCGGCCGCTTCGGCGAGCTGATTTTGCAACCCATCAATATCGTCAATGTGGGCCAGTTCCGTTTCTTTGTTTGCGTGCAACTGTGCAAGGCAAGCATCTAAATGAATCGACAGAGGAACATTATTTATCAATAAGGACGATGTATGAAGAGAGGAAAACGTACCTCTCTGTTCAACCAGCTTCTTGAAGCGCGAAACAATTTCTTTCTCTTGCGCATCACAATGAGCACTGTTCGAACAGTATTTTAATAGTTTTTGGTTGAATTCAGCAAACGATAGCTTTCCGCTTGGATCCATCTTTGCGTTGTAAGTTTTGTGAAGCACTTTCGCTCTTGCGGCGTCCTTGTTTATTGTCGTTGGGTCGTGTGCGGATGTAAACAATGGCACGGGACATGTTTGAATTTGACAATTGCCGTTAATGCTGTTTGGCAACACTGTTTTCTGCGAGAATCAGATTCATATGTACAACATAACATATTATGTGTTTTTATTAAATTGATGATAACAAACAGCTAAATAGTACGTTATTTCAGAAAAAAAGTCTCTTTTGTTCCTTAAAAATTTATAATTTCATTGCGAATTCCATCGAACATGAAACCAAGATCTCTAGACGAAGCTGTGACGCTCAAATGAAACATGCTGTGTAAACAACTGAAATTTGACAAATGATTTGTGTAGTTGTGAAAATTTATCACACACAACAAACGCAGTTGCGGCATTTTTGCCGTTCGGTTGTACATTTTTGCAAAAATAACAGTGGAAAACAATAATCAAAACGTTGCGAACAGTTGTTTTCTTTAGAATTAAGGTTGCTGCTGCAGGTGCGACACGAATACGCACCGGAGGTGTTTAAACCAGCACGGTATAGCGAATGCCATATTGTTGTTTTGCACCGCTTATTGTTTTGCATATGATGCACCACAGCGACCAACAACCCGGTACTACACATACGAGACAACATTGCTACTAAAACAATAATTTCTTTGCAAGCAATTAAAACGCCTGCAACGTGATGAGTAACAGTAACAGCGACAATGAAAATGAGGGAGGTCTCAATTTGGCCGGCTTCCTGTTTGGCAATGTCGACGAAAATGGGCACCTGGATGGCGATTTTCTCGACGAGGAAGCAAAGCAACAGCTTTCATCGCTGTCCCGCATGGGCTTATCGTCCTTTCTCGCTGACGTCCTGCAGGATGACGATGCCGAGAAGCCTTCTCGCCGCCCGTACAGCGATAGTGATGATTCTTCCTCCAGCGATGACGACCGGAGACGCGGCCGCTACGATGATGACAGTGACGGCGCGAACTACAAAATCAAAGCCGACTGCGCGGTGGACTATTCGGACATTACCGAGCTGGCGGAAGAGTCGACGGTGAGCAAAACGGAAGAATCGGACAAAACTAAAGTGGAGGACAAAAAGAATATTAAAGTGGAGGCTGATATAGACGATATTGAAGCGGCGATTCCGTGCTCACGAGTCGACTTACGAGGATCTTCTGATGCGGCCACCGTTAAGGAGGAATCCGCCAGTGGGACGGACGGTGTGGACGATAAGGATCTTATGCCACCACCAACGGCACCGGTAAGCGCTGATGGTGTAGCTAACGGCACTGCCACCAGCACGGATGACGCTTCAAAGGAAAAGCCGAAAAAGCTGGAAACACCGCTAGCAGCAATGTTGCCGTCCAAGTATCAGAATGTAGATGTGCGCGAGTTTTTCCCCGACTTTCGACCTGACAAAGTGCTGCGCTTTTCACGCCTTTTCGGACCGGGGAAAATCTCAAGTCTACCGCAGATTTGGCGAAGTGTGAGACGACGACGCAACAAAAAGTCTCAATCCTCTTCAAGGAAGCCACGCGATGGTTCGGATTCTACGTCGGACTCAGACGAACCAAGACGTAGACAGTATTTCACACCGACGTACGCTTCGCTCCCACCGAAAGACATGTGGGCGTCGGATGATGAGTTACGCTTTACGAGCCGCGAAGCGGATGAGGAGAAGGAAGTGAAGGACAAAGAGTCGGATAGCAAAGGTGATTCGAAACCGAAGGTGGCTGATTGGCGCTACGGCCCTGCACAGAAGTGGTACGACATGTTGGATGTACCGGACACGGGTGAAGATTTCAACTACGGCTTCAAGCAGGCTGATCCGGTGAAACTGGAAGCGCTACCCTCCGTAACATCCGTCACCGACAACAAAGCGTTCCCGGACGATGCGTTTCTGATGGTGTCCCAGCTACACTGGGAGGATGACGTGGTGTGGGATGGAAACGACATCAAGCACAAAGTGCTGCAGAAGCTTAACTCAAAGGTAAACGCTGCCGGTTGGTTACCGTCGAGCGGTTCCCGCACCGCCGGAGCATTTAGTCAGCCGGGGAAAACGCTTCCCGCATCGCCCGCTAGCACTGGATCGAAATCGTCGGGCGGAAGCAAGATGAGCAAAACGCAAATGATCATCAATGCGGCACAGAAGGCACAGGAAGAGAACGAGGATGCCTGGTACAGCATCTTCCCGGTAGAGAACGACGAGCTCGTGTACGACAAGTGGGAGGATGACGTGATTTGGGACGCGGAAGCAGTAACAAAGATCCCTAAACCGAAGGTACTGACGCTGGATGCAAACGATGAGAACATTATTCTCTGCATCCCGGATGATATAGATCCATCGAAAATCGTTCGCAACACTGGTCCACAGCCGAAGGTAAAGATCCCTCATCCGCACGTAAAGAAGTCGAAGATTTTGCTCGGCAAGGCGGGCGTAATTAACGTGCTCGCAGAGGACACACCACCACCGCCCCCGAAGAGTCCCGATCGTGATCCGTACAACATTTCAAACGACGTGTTTTACATGGCAAAATCGACGGAAGCTACACTGAAAATCAAGGTCGGTGGTGGCAACTTACTGCAACACTCGACACCAACGGTAGAGCTTCGGGCACCGTTCGTTCCGACGCACATGGGACCGATGAAGCTGCGCATGTTCCACCGGCCGCCAATGAAGAAGTACTCATACGGATCGCTCGCCTCCAGCAATCCACAGCCGGTACTACCTTTACAGAAGCATATCAAGAAGAAGGCAAAACAGCGAGAGCTGGAGCGTATTGCATCGGGCGGAGGTGATGTGTTCTTCATGCGCACACCCGAAGATCTCACCGGTCGGGATGGTGAATTGATTTTGATCGAGTTTTGCGAAGAACATCCACCGCTGATGAACCAGGTCGGAATGGCATCGAAGATCAAGAACTTTTACAAGCGCAAAATGGGAAAGGATCCCGGCCCGCCCGAGTTTCGCTTTGGTGAGACACACTACGCACACACGTCGCCCTTTCTGGGCATTCTTCACCACGGCCACTGTATCCAGGCGATCGAGAATAACATGTACCGTGCACCGATCTATCCACATACGATACACGAAACCGATTTTCTCGTTATCCGTACCCGTAACAGTTACTTCGTACGCGAAGTGGACGCCCTGTTCACGGCGGGTCAGGAGTGTCCACTGTACGAAGTGCCTGGGCCAAACTCGAAGCGTGCGAACAACTTCGTGCGTGACTTTCTGCAAGTGTTCATCTATCGGCTGTTCTGGAAGAGCAGGGACAATCCACGCAAGATCCGCATGGACGACATTAAGAAAGCGTTCCCGGCTCACTCGGAGAGTAGCATTCGCAAGCGGTTGAAGCTGTGTGCGGACTTCAAGCGTACCGGAATGGATTCAAACTTTTGGGTCATTAAGCCCGAGTTCCGACTTCCGTCGGAGGAAGAGATCCGTGCGATGGTATCGCCGGAACAGTGCTGTGCGTACTTCAGTATGATCGCAGCCGAACAGCGACTCAAGGATGCGGGTTATGGTGAGAAGTTCATCTTCGCCCAGCAGGAGGACGACGATGAGGAAATGCAGCTAAAGATGGACGATGAGGTTAAGGTAGCTCCGTGGAATACGACGCGTGCCTACATACAGGCAATGCGTGGAAAGTGTATCCTACAGCTGAATGGGCCAGCTGATCCTACTGGATGCGGGGAAGGTTTTTCCTACGTCCGAATGCCCAACAAACCGACCGTGAGTGAAATTAAAAGCAAAAGCAATTTTTTCATTGATGTAACGCATCCATTTTCTTGCAGCAACAAAACAAAGAGGAAACGGAAAGTCAACCAAAGCGTACCGTCACCGGTACGGATGCTGATTTGCGTAGATTGTCGCTCAACAACGCAAAAGCCCTGCTGCGCAAGTTCCAGGTACCGGAGGAAGAAATCAAGAAGCTGTCCCGCTGGGAAGTTATTGATGTCGTGCGTACACTCTCAACAGAGAAGGCCAAAGCCGGTGAGGAAGGAATGGATAAGTTTTCCCGTGGTAACCGTTTCTCGATCGCTGAGCACCAGGAGCGCTACAAGGAGGAATGTCAGCGTATCTTCGATCTGCAGAATCGGGTGCTTGCCTCGTCCGAGGTGCTTTCAACGGACGAGGGCGAATCGACTGCATCGGAGGAGTCCGATCTGGAGGAGCTGGGTAAAAATTTGGAAAACATGCTTGCGAACAAGAAAACATCCACCCAACTGTCGCTCGAGCGTGAGGAGCAGGAGCGGCAAGAGCTGCTGAGGAAGATTATGGAGGAGCAGGGTGGTTCGGGGCAGAAGAAGAAAAAGGACGACGATGGAATGAAGGATGAGCAGCAGTCCAGCACGGCAAAGATTTTAAAAATTACACGCACCTTCAAGAACGCCGAAGGACGTGAATACACCCGCGTAGAGCTGGTGCGGCGCAGTCCGGTGATTGATGCGTATGTGAAAATACGCACCACAAAGGATGAAGCTTTCATTAGACAGTTTGCCACACTGGACGAGGCACTCAAGGAAGAGATGAAACGGGAGAAGCGACGAATTCAGGAGCAACTGCGGCGTATCAAACGGAACCAGCAAAAGATCGGTATGCAGATGCAAAATCCACACAATTCGGTTGGAACACCGATCAGTCTCGGGGATCGGGAAACGAACACACCGAAACCATTTGCAAACCGCTTGCTCGATATATCCGGGCGCAGTCTCGATGTTTCCAGTGCGGGATCTTCTGGCACAGGTACAGGTGGCATATCGGGAGCGGGTAAGGAGCACAGTCCATCGTCATCGTCGCGTCGAAAGGCCAAGATCAAGCCGGATTTGAAGCTGAAGTGTGGCGCATGCGGTCAGGTGGGCCATATGCGTACGAACAAAGCCTGTCCGCAGTATTCGGGCATTATGACGACGCCCTCGCTGAACGTTGCAATGACCGAGGAGCAGGAAGAGGAAATCGAGAAGGAACTGAACGCTGACGATGAAGGTGATCTAGTTAATGTCGACGGCACGAAGGTAAAGCTGAGCAGTAAGTTGTTGAAACGCCACGAGGACGTGAAGCGCCGCACGCTGCTGCTGAAAGTTCCCAAGGAGGCGGTCGGAAAGAAGCGCCGTCGGGTCGGTGGCGATTCTCACTGTGACTATCTGCAGCGACACAACAAAACGACGAATCGCCAGCGCACGGATCCGGTGGTGGTATTTTCGTCCGTGCTGGAACAAGTGCTCAACGAACTGCGCGACATGCAGGACGTGCAGCCGTTCCTGTTCCCGGTCAATGCAAAGCAGGTCGTTGACTATCACAAGATTGTGCAGCGGCCGATGGACCTGCAGACGATCCGTGATAATGTGCGGCAGAAGAAGTATCAAACGCGCGACGAGTTCCTCATGGACATCAATCAGATCGTCGAGAATTCGTCACTATACAACGGTGCGAAGAGTTCGCTCACTGTCGCAGCCCAGCGCCTGCTGGAGCGGTGTAAGGAAAGTATACAGGAGCGGGAAGAGCGCTTGACACGGCTCGAGAAAAGCATCAATCCACTGCTAGACGATGACGACCAGGTCGCACTGTCCTACATCCTCGGCGAGTACGTGAATGGGCAACTGAAGTCGATGCCCGAAAGCTGGCCATTCCTTAAACCGGTCAACAAGCGGCTGGTGAAGGATTACTACACCATTATCCGACGTCCGATGGATCTGGAAAAGGTATCGAAAAAGGTCGCTTCGCATAAGTACCACTCGAGGGCCGATTTTCTAACCGATCTACAGCTGATCGCGGACAACAGCGAGCAGTACAATGGTGCTGAGGCGAACTTTACCAAGCAGGCACGTCAAATGGTAGAAGCCGCCCGGCAGTCACTGGACTCCATGGAGCACAATGTGGGACATTTAGAGAAAAATATTGCCTTGGTGCAGGAACGGGCACGCAACGAGGACGATGATATGGACTGGGAGGATGATGAGCAGGATGAGTCCAAGGGTGATGCTGGTGGTGGTTCACGAGACACGACACCTGACCCAGAGGATGG
>KB696646.1:0-11459 GCA_000349165.1 Anopheles christyi | reverse complement strand
ATTGACATTGAACACCAAAATTCGTTACAGGCCGGCAACATACTATTTTTTCACACAATTAAAAATTTCAATTGTAACTGTTCCCTTTCAGAATGTTATCACCACCAAGGGCTTGAAATCGAGTGATGTATGATTTTTCAATGATTTGTCAACCCCTTTGACAAATCGATCCTTTGGACAAATAAGGCGAGGCGGCGAGGGGGGGGGGGGTTTGAGGTCGATTCCATAAACACACAACACACGATCGTGGAACCACAGTGCTATGACAACATTTCAATTATTGCCTGTACAGGTCGGTAACTGTTTTGTGATACTATTTCAATGTACAAATACTTTTGATTTATCACAGTTCACTTTCAAACTGTAGAAGAAACGATTTACCCCACATAACTTATTAAGCTTTACAAACTGCGCGATCAAAATGTGCAAACCACGGGCTTCGAATGAAGATAAGGGCTGTCATAGCTTGTCAAAATTTCAACCCCCTTTGACAAATAAATATAAGGGTGGCTAAAGTCTGATGAGGATGGGGGTGTGCGGTAACGGTCAGGTAAATTCAAATGGGCGGTTGATGGTACAACGTTTCCGCTTCTAGCTAATATATGAGTGGTTCAAAGTGTTTGTTGTTGTTAAATGTTAATTTACTTTCATATTCAATTATTGGGTTTTATACAAAAATTCCACGCATTTGCTTTTGGTGTTGATATCATTAGTTCTGAATTGCCTGCACCTACTGGACACGTTTGAATTTCGAATTAAAAAATGATGTGTCTTGTACGATTTTAAACACCACGATTGTATGCAATTCCGGCTTTTGTGTGGCATATTCTAGCAGTTAAGTTTACAGTGTACCCGGTTTGTTGTGACATTTACTGTTGGTTTTCTTTACTTTTGTTTACATTTTACATCGATCGCTCGAGAAACCGGAAAAATGTTCAGTGCTAAGCGAATTTTACCCTTTCTGCTAAAAAATACAAACAATCTCCGACAGCAAAATTGCTTCCTTTCTTCAGAATCAAAGGTACGTGTTTAACGACGGTTTTGAGTGCCGCAAGTAACCATTCTACTCCATTCCCCAGCCAAAACCATGGCCACGAAAAGTGTTTTCCGGTGTGCAACCGACTGGAGCACTGCACATCGGCAACTACCTCGGTGCGGTAAAGCGGTGGGTGGAGCTGCAGGAAGCTGGAGAGGATGTAATCTACTGTATTGTTGATATGCACTCCATGACCATTCCACCGGTAAGATACGCCGTATAAGAAACGAGTTAACATTCCACTAAACCTTGCCAAACACCGGCTTTCCCCAGGAACCGGATACGTTACGTCACAATACGCTGCAAATGACGGCCACCTTACTGGCCTGCGGTATCGATCCTGCACGGGCCACCCTGTTCCTTCAGTCGGCCGTTCCACAGCATGCCGAACTTTCCTGGATTTTGGGCTGCCTCACTACGATGGCCCGCCTGACACATTTGCCCCAGTACAAAGAAAAGTCGGCCAACATGAAGGAAATTCCGCTCGGGTTGTATCTGTATCCGGTGCTGCAGGCTGCCGACATAATGCTGTACAAAGCTACCCACGTCCCGGTTGGGGAGGATCAAATACAGCAGTTGCAGCTCGCCCAATCGTTGGCCCGCGCGTTTAACAACAAGTACGGCCGTACGTTTCCGTTCTGCGAGACGCTAGTGAACGATGGAAGCCGGTTAAAGTCGCTGCGCGATCCGGCGAAAAAGATGTCCAAATCGGATCCGGATCCGAAGAGCTGCATCATGCTGATCGACGCGCCCGACGTCGTACTGGAGAAGGTGAAGAAATCGGTGACTGACTTTAGGTCGGAGGTTACGTTTGATGCGAAGGAACGGCCCGGCGTTTCGAATCTGATCACCATCCATTCGCTCGTAAGTGGCAAATCGGTGGAGGAGATATGTCGGGAGGCGGAGGGTAAAAATACGGGCCAGTACAAGCTGCTGGTGGCCGATGCGTTGATCGAGCATTTGCGACCGATCCGGGAGCGTATGGAGCGGTACACGCGAGATGTTGCTTATCTGGCAAGCGTTATCGAAGAAGGGAGTGAACGGGCGAAGACGATAGCGGAGCAGACGATTGATGAGGTGAAGGAGAAGATTGGTGTCGATGGGTTACGTGTTGGCCGGCTGCGGCGGAATGTACGGCAAGAGAGTTAAATAAAATCGTAGCATGCTGTGAAGTAGTGAAGGAAGAGAAAAGGTTTTAAACAGTTTGCTTGAAAACGAAGAAGGCTATAAATAAATGTTCAACGTGCTTAGCGACCGTGACAGGAGAGAGCCGTAAAACGATAGAAAAACAGGATTTGGGTGCTAATATTTAGGAGATTTGAAATTTACATTGTCTTTAACTGCTTTAAGCAAAAATGGCACAGGCAAAGGCGATTGCAAAATTTTGGATCACAACCACCGATCTGCTCGATCACGTGTTGAAGCACGAAAAGCAAATACAATTGACGGAACCGACGAAAGACGTGCTAATAGTGCATCGCTTGGTGTCGGATCTGTTCTGCCGGTATGTGCAGCTGTGCCGAAACCTGGAACGCTGCTACGACCAAACTTTGCAAGTCCAGAAGCGAGCCGTTATACAGCAACTCCTGGAGGCCGGACATGCACGCATGCTCGAGCTAAGGACGAAGCTGCAGGAGATCGAGCTCAGTGAGTTCGTGTACGTGGACGGTACCTTGCAGGAGCAGCATCTAATACCGGACGATGTGCTAGCTGTGCGTCCCTGCTACATTCCGGCTAAGCGGCCACACGAACTTCAGTCACTGCTCGACGCTCGGAAGCTTCCTCCGTTCATCGTAACCGGCAGTGATTCAGAAGATGCTAGTTCCTCGGATGACAGTGACCAGGAGGAGAAGAAGTCAACGGAGGAGACAGTTTCTTTAGGTAAAGGCATACACCGCCCAGTGGTTCAGCGTAATCGTCGAAAGGAACGGCTAAGAGCCGCGTTGAACCTTATCACTGCGCACGAGAAAGCACGCCAAGCCCGTGTCCGGCAAACAAACTTCCGCCTGCATCCGGACCGTTACTATCCGAAACCGATCGACGAGGAAATTGTGGACGTTCCGTACGAGTTTTTCTACCGCCCAGGGCAGTTCATGCTGTACCCGGTGAAGCGAACCGTCTACAATTGGGACTTTCGAATGAAGAAAAAAGATGTGGTCCACTTTGCGTACTATTCTCCACCGGGTTGGGAAGAACAGGCAGTTCCGGTAACGACCGTACCGTTTCCAGATGCAATGGAGGTAGCGTTGAAGCAACAGGCCGAGGAAGAAAACGCTGCTGAAATTGCCCAAGCAGAAGCGGCAAAGCGTTTGGAGGAGGCAATAGAGCTGATGAAGCTGAACCGTGCCGCAGCCAAGATACAACGGTATTGGCAGAAATACAAAGCGGTTAAAGCACAGAGAAAGCAACGATATGATAGATCAAAATTTTTAGGATTGTTTGACGACTATGAACCAAATTTTGGGAATGTTCTTGATGTTGAAAAGGTACGCTCTGAACGTCGGGACAGAAAGCCTGAGTTTGATCGTACCTTTGTTGCTGCAATCGCAGATGAAAAGGCAAGGATATTACGCACCCGTGGACATGCCCTGCTCGAAGACATAACCGACTTTGTGAGGGCCTGGTATCGTGAGTGGTACGACGAGACACTCGCGTTCGATGTCATCCCAGAACCGTTCCAGGGTGGTACGGTGTTGATTGTGCGCGGTGAGACGCTTACGCCGATGGAGTACTTGGAATTGGAACGACAGAAGCGACTCGACAAGCTTAAGACGGCCGATCAAAAGAAAAAGGAAGCCGATGTAAAGAAGGCGGCCAAGGAGCGTGAACAGACGCAGAAGCGGGAAGAGAAGGAACGGCTAAAGGAGATGGCACGGGAGAAACGGGCCAGAGAGAAGAAGGAAGGCAAGACGTACGATTTTACCGAGCCGGAGTTTATGAGCAATGCCTACCGTAAGGAATCTTCAATATCCCATGGGCGTATTAACTCCCTTCTGATCTCATTAACATTTTAAGTCACCCGTCTCTAATTCTAGTAACATTGGAGGAAACTCTCGTGCGCTATCGCAGAGATTGGTCGTTTGTAAATGAGCTTGATAATCTTTACGATCTCCCCATCATGGAGTGGATAACGCTGGACAAGTTTGCGGAAGTACATCAGGAACTCCACGGCGAAGTACACGAGCTGCTTAAAGCCGAACGAGAGCTCCTACAGATGGCGCTGTGCAAGGATGAGCGGATGAAGTACAAACCACCGAAACCGAAAAAGCCTCCCCGAGTAAAGGGGGCCAAGGGAAAGAAACGCAAGGAACCAATCGATCCAACAGCCGCTCTGTCCGCGGAATCCATCATCAACGAGCTGGTGGAGCATCGTGTACTAAAAACGTATCGAAAGCGAACATTTGAGGATTTTATCGGTGACTTCAACTATGCCGCCTTCGAGAGGCGCAATCGGCTGGAGCAAGATCCACCGCCGGGTATGGGAGAGGTGAGAACAATACTTCAATCGTACCTGTACGGGATGGGACCGATATTTGCACCAAAACCCAAATCCATCTGCCTCGTAGGCCCGCCGGGGTATGGGAAAACGTTACTGCTGGAGGCGATCTGTAACGAGACCGGTTCCGCCCTGTTCGATCTGAGCGTTGAGACGTGTGGTCCGATCGAACCGAACAATATGACGTACTTTTTGCAGCTCGTACTACGTGCAGCCCGTTTGCTGCAACCTTCGGTAATTGCAATCGAAAGTGTACAGCGTGCGTTTTGCAAAAAAGTACCACCGGCAGATCAACCACTCGATCCTACCAAGCTTGGGAAGCATCTGTTCCAAGTGATCGTTAAACAGCTCAAGCCGGAAGATAAGGTACTGCTGGTGGGAACCTGCGATCAACCGTGGCTAGCGAAGGTAGGACCGTTGAAAAAATGTTTCGACAAGATTCTGCTGCTTCCCCGACCGGATTATGGTACCACCGTGCTGCTGTGGCGCTATGCCCTCCGATGCTTTCCAACGGCACCACGTGATATGGACGTATCAGCACTGGCAAAGGTGACCATCGGCTACTCACCCGGACAGATTTTACAATGCGTCAGGGAAGTGCTTAACATTAGACGCCGCATGCAGTTCGGACGCAAGCCTTTAGAGGTGGGTGAGCTGTTGGATCACTTTCTAACCGGGTCGTCCGCCGGTCCACAGTATCCAATTACAGATAAAGAGTATGAAAAGTTTGTAAAATGGCACCGCAAGGTGGACAAACTAGCGAAACAACGGGCAAAGTTGGTGCGCGAGCGGAAACTGCTCGCCGAACAGATGCAAGCCAAGGCAGCTGGGGCGAAAAAATGATCACACATGGCCTTAAATTTGTTTTTTTTTTTACAAAACCCGTTCACCGTCCGTCGCGTGATTATTTATTAAAGGCGAATAAAAAAAAAAGTAATAATAATAAAACGCATAAAACAAAGGGACACTTGCAATGTGACGAGAGCGGAAAAGTTATAACGATACTAAATGTTGCCGTCAGCCACTTAAACGAAGACAAGAAAGTCTTTCCGCGCACAAATAGTTTCCGCAAACAGTTTGCCCACCTCCGTCGGAGCACCGAAGGCAATCTCGTCCACCGAAATGGCGTAGCCGAAAATGTAATGATATCGGACGGAGGCCACCAATTTGCGGCCAATGCCCTTGCGGCGGTATTTTGGTGCCACCCAAATGCGTGATATGCCGCACCTATTTGCGAGAAATGGAGAGAGAAGGAGAGAGAGAGTGTTAGTCTATTCAATGTGAAGGTTTTGAGGTTGTGATGTTACAGAACCCTTACTTGGCGGGATAGAACTCGGACGAGTAGCAATCGATCGGTACACCGTGCAGCCCTTCGAGACAGATTATACGGTTAGCTAACTGCAGCGGCTGTACTACACATATCCCCAGCACGGTCGAGCGAGCAATGGCCAGATACACGCACGCACCGTCCGGCAGTTCGCCACGCGTCGCATAGCCCAGCTCACTGTCCACCATCTCCAGGACACTCTGGGCTTTTTTCAACACTGGCTGCCGGCTACTATCGACCTGTGATACGACGATTATCCGCCCGGTAACGTCCCATTCCGGTACCTGCACCACGATCTGCTCGTTCAGCCCGCTCGGGAAGCTTAGTTTCGCTTGCGAACGATGAAACTTGTCATGGAAAAGCTCTTCCTCCGGTTCGTGGATGGAGTAGGTGAGACCGCACTCCTTACAATATACCGCACCGTACACATGTTGGCCCGCATCGATCTGATACTGGTTCCGGCCGACTCCAGCGCTCCGTTGCTTGACGGTGTCGGACTTTTCGCGATTGTTCTGCTGCCGGAGCAAATGCCACACGTCATTTGTCTGCTGTGCAACGGTTTGCTGTTGCTCCTGTCTCCAGAGCTCTTTAACACGGTCGGGATAGAAGATCGGGTAGTATCCGTTGGCGGCAGGGTTGCTTGTTTCCGTTTGAGGTACTTGATTCGATTGGCACTGGGTTTGGCACTGGTAGTGTGAAACTAGAGGAAATAAATAATAGTTATTATTATTTGCTTCAACTATGATTGAAAAGCAACCGTGTTATTAAAAAAAATCTTATAATCTAATAGCTAATTCTATTGCGCCTCTTTGAATGTCATCCATAAATTACGCCAATCTCGTTGTCAGGTTTTTCAAATTATAAACAATCCTCAAAACTCTTGCTGATTGCTTCATGGACCTAACAGTAAGTGTCATTTCTATTATTAAATATTTAAAAGCATTAAAATTCAACTGACACATAATTGTGGAAAAACATCGTTGAAGTCTTTTTACCAAAACATAAATAGTCGCCATCAGAGCGGACAGCCTGCTATGGTTTCAAAACGACTGTAGATTGAAAACATACAACATACATAAAAAAACAAACAATGATGAGAGATAAGTAAATTATCTACAGATAACAAGCAATGTCTTAAAACACTCTTTTGGCCAATGAAATTCAATTATCAATTTAATTACCAGTAGAATTCTGCACAACCGTTGTGTCGTTGTGATAGATCGTTGACGTGTCGTGGTGTATAATGATTGTACTGTTTGCTAGAAAGCCGTTACGCTGATCAACAGCCTGTATGTTTTCGTAATCGTATGCAGGATGCACGTAGCCATCGGGCGACGTGTGTGCATCATGAGCTGCGGCATCCTCCAACTCACAGCCGGCATGCTGTATAATGATCATTCCATTCCCACTGTCCGATTGTTGATGTTCCATAGAGTCCTCGGCCTGATTGCGCTCAACTGTCAGTTCATCCCCCGCCGTAAGATAGATGACGTTCGATTGAATCGGTATCGGTGCATCATCCTCATCGTCCACTCGATGGGACTGCTGTGGGTAATGTTCTCCCGTAAAACTACCATCGCCGAGCTTGCTGATCAAATCTTGCACCTCTTGCTGCTCACTCTCAAAGTCAAAACTATCCTCCTCGAACAGGGTGCGCCGACGCTTCGCTACCTGCGGAAAGCTGAGCAGCTTTCGCTTACCACCATGCTGTACGCCAACCGTTATCGAGTTGAAATGTGTGTACACGCTGCGTATTGATCGCGATCGACGCTTCGAACGGAAGAACTTGCGCTGCGTGCCACAATCGGTCTCTTCCTCTGAAGCTGATTCTTCATCTTCCGACGAAGATGAGTTAGCTTCGTCGGCATCGGACAGGCCCGCCCGGCTTAAATCCGTCATTGAGCGCGATGTGACCAGCGGACGCGCTCGCTTCAAATTCTTCTGTCCCTCCCGAAGGATACTGTTAACGCGCTTTAGCTGCCGGAGCATTTCGTCATGATCCGGTGCCTTGTCACTTTTCGGTGTAGTTGGGCAGCTTTTCGTACCACCGGCGATGGCACGATTCTTTGCCTGCCTTTTCGAGCCTCTTGATTTCGCTGTGCGCGATTCTTTCCCCTTTGGTGAAAGTTTTTTCGATGGTTTCCGAATCTTATGTACCATCCCCCGCTGCCCTAGCCGTGGTGCTGTGGAGCAGAATGATTTGGACCGTTTGCGCGGTTGGCCTGCTTTGTGCGGTGTTTTCGACATGGACACTTGTTTCGGGTGCGCTGTGCTGTGTGCGGATGCTTTTGAGTCATCCACCGGTGACTTGTGATGAGGGGTGGTGTTTTTTGCCGTCGATAGCGAAGCGGTAGAAGAGTAGAACGATTTCGAAGATATGTGTTGCAGTGCTTTTAATGGACTATCTTTTGCGGCCGTGGCCGATGATGAGTAGAACGATTTCGCTGGTATCGGTTGCACGTCGTTAAAGTGAAGTGCCGTACGTGCCTTTACATTGGGTCGTTTGATCGCACTCTCTCCCTCAGTACATACCGAAGGAGACTGGGAACTGTTGTCCGGTGTACTGACGGCATGCGCCCTTTTTACACCTTGAAGCTGCTGCGTCCTGCGCTGCAACGGTCCAACCGATGGTTCGTTAATTTTATTCGTAGATCGACTGCGCGTTGTTACGCCCGGTGTACGCTGGAGCGCTTTGGAGCGCTTTTCTGCGAGATTCAGATCCGAGCTCATCAGTATCGAAAGGGAGTTAGAGTTGTTTTCATCGAGCAGTGCACTCTCCTCGGCACTGAGCCGACTGCACGGCGTTTCCGGGATGCTGCTGCTCCCAAACGAAAAGCGCGTCTCCTCATCGACCACCGAATGGGCCAGATTTTCCTTGTCATAGTCAGCGGACAGCAGCTCGTACCGGCCGTTGTTGGTGAAGCGGCGAACAAAGTCCGGCGACAGAGACCGATCACTGTCTGGCGACTCATTGCCGAAGAGATTGCGAAACGAGGTGATGTTTGTGAGCGCATTGTTGGCTGCAATTGAAACGATAGTTCAAATATCAATAGTTACGCAATGTTCATTTTGGAATGGTAAAAAGTGATGTTTAAAAAAATGCTAGCTAAAAGGGATCCACTGTGTTGCAGGTACAAGATATGGAACCAGGCGTGTACCAGGATGATGATTTACACAAAAAAGAGTGATTATTGTTTGGGATCAGGACATGGATCTGTATCGAAATGACATAGGAAGTGAATAGGTAAAACCGAAGGGAAATAATAAATCATCAGGAAGAAGGATGACTTGGTTTGACAATTTCAAATATAGAGGATACGACTGGACCGCTCAAGACAGGATGTTTTATGTTTTAAATTGGAACTTATGCCTCGAAAGAAAATGGTAGGAAATAGCACAAACAAAAATGCTCTTGTTCAACATTCCTAGTAAGCAAGGTTGTACAAAACATGCTCCAAGATGCAATTAGCTAAGAAGCGTGCTTGAAAACAAATTAGGTCACTGCTTTGTGACGCCACGCTGTGAGCTCCAAAGCGGGACACCGAGGGTTACACTGGCGGGAAACGAAAGTTAACCAGTACTTACGTGTTTGGCCTTTCCTTCGATGGCTCCCGAACCGCAGCGGAGTCATTGGCCCAATATCGGCCTCATCTTCCACGTCCTTCCCGAATAGTGACTTTTTGCTGCTGGATACCTTTGGCGTTCCCAAGTGTGCTCCACGGTGAGCATGATTCACCGCATTCCGTGGGGTATGCTCCATCACTGCCGGTGAACATTGGGTTATGTTGTCGTCTGCTTCCTTAAAATGTCCTTCCCAAACACTTTCACACACTAACACACGCAGTTTTCATTTAATTGAATCGTTTATTGTAAACTTTCGCGAAAACTTTACACATTTTTCTCACAAAGTTAACGCGCAAACATTCGACCCCTCAGGGATGATCTCAGCAGGAACGTAAACAAATGCGCGTTGCTATGTTTATTTTTTGGCGCACTCTTTCAGGGTAGAATTAAATACCCCGGGTTGTTGTCCGCGCGATCAACAAATTTCCCTCATTCGGCTGTGACGTTTTGATGTGCTGTCAGTTTGTGGGTAGTTTTGGTAAAACTTTCGCTCTAGGGACATTTTTGTTCGGGGCGTAAAAAAAGGATTCAGTTTCGTTTATTTATTATTAACACGTAAAAAGGATTCAAGTTATTTTAATGAACTAAATAATCGTTTGATTTTAGAATAAGCTTCCAAATTATGAAGCTTGCTTAGTAAGATTAACTTATTATGCGAATATTAATAGCTTTTCCGTATTGTAAACATGTTTCTTGGCGCCCGAGATTAGGTGTACTCGCCAATGGTTTCCTTGCTTTAATACCTTTTTCCATCACGATTTGGCCATACAAAAAAAAACCTTAAAGATTTATCACCTTTCCATTGCCTTCACCTGCTCTTCCACGTACTCCAGCTTCTCTGCCGCCTGTTCGATCGCTTCGTACTGGTAGTTCAAATGCTGGAATATAATTTCCATCTTCTTCAGATTCTGTATGCTGTTGTCGACCGTACTTTCGTGGTAGGCAAAGTTTTTGGCCGCCTGCATGAGTATCTCGTTCGATTTCGATCCGCGCACGATTTGACGGGCAACCGACGAGGCGTTGTTCACATTTACGGCCACCCGTTCCGCCAGTCGCCGTTTAGAATCGCTGAACAGATTTTTCGCACTACTGCTCGATGCGGATGCCATTAGGAGGGTTTGTGGAGAATGCTGAAATGGGGTAATGTTTTAGCAACTGAAAAAAGGTTCAAAAACTAGTTTACCTTAAAATTTACGACCAGAATGCTGATCAATATCTATCTGTTTGCTCAGACGGGCAAAAGATTCTAATTGATTTGTTTATTTTGCTTCTGCTTTCGCAATTTGACAGATTGTGGAGCGTTCAGCACAAATCTGCTGATGTGCATTTGATTAACCCTTGAGTGAAGGAGGGTATTGCAGCGACAAACCGTCGAAGTGGAATATTGTTGCTTACACTAGGATCACAAAAACAGAGATAAGTCACGAAATCAGAATTCATGTATATCATTCAGAAAAAAATGAATGGTTTTATTTTTCATTTATTTTACTTCACATAATTGAGTTCCTGCAATTATATTCGATAATTTGATCTTCATCACGTTTAATATAAAGTTTGAATGAGAAATAACTGCGCTTCAATAATGAACGTCTATTTACAGGATCTAAAATTAGCAAACCACAGGATTGTCTTCGCTACCGTAAGGCACGTAAAGATTGATGGCATTGTTTGCTTAATATAATAGTCTCTTGGAAGGAGTAAACAGGACGGCAAAATTCAGAAAAGCAATCTGAATCATCGAATGGAAAAATTTTAACTAATTATCTCATGTCAGCCCCGAACTGTAAGTCGGAATGGACTTCGATACGCTCCACATTGGGCACTTGTTGTGCAAGCATGACCGGCAGTCCAGATAGATCAATGAAATCCTTTACAATAAATAGTCTCGTCAGTCGGGGCAAGGGTTTCATTTCACTCAGAAAACTAAACTGATCTAATTGTTGTTGTACGAGCGTTTTCAGTGCAGGTAGTTTGGT
>KB696645.1:0-11489 GCA_000349165.1 Anopheles christyi | reverse complement strand
ACCATTCATTCATCCATAGAATGCATTTGAATGACGGTGAAGAATCGAAGAATTTGGTTCCGTTTGTTCGGGCGGAGAAGACAATCACGAGTATGTTTGTTCGTAGGTTAGAGCTTCCGGTGTGAACAAACTCATTTTAACAGTGTGAGGGCTGCGTGCGCTGCTGCTGTTGGGATATATATATATATATATATGTATTTATTTACCGCAATGGAGAACCAAATATAACAAAAACGACTGTGGACACAGTGTGCAATGTAACGCGAGTACTAATTGATTGTTGTTAAAAATGTGACACCCACTCTAGCTCGGAAGCGTACGATAGTTTTGCTCCTATTTTGTGCGTGTATTTGTACGTCAACGCATGTCTCATTCAAAACGTCAATCGTGTGAGTTCAAAATGCGTTAGCTAGCTATTGATAAGACAGTTTAAGGAGCAACAATCGTAACGTTTTCTTTGATTCTAAAGCGCAATCTTTATTGTAAGTGTAAAGGTCATACAACTGTCTGGACAGTGTGTTGATTAATCCATTCTAAAAGAAAGATTACATTGTTAAAGGAATGAATGTTACTGTTATAGTTGTTGTGGAATTGAATTAGTTTAAACGTGCTGCTTTACTCTTCTTGGGGAAAGCATCTTGTGTGTATTAAAAAAAGAGCTCATAATGAATTAAAATGTATTGTAGATGAAAGTGTGTTTGTAAAAGTGATACAACTCAAACAATATTAACTACTGTGCAAAAAACTAGCAAAGGCGCTTCTCAAAACGAGAATAGAACAATTTCAAACGTAAACCAGTGTTACACAGCGTACAAAATGTTTCAATGCATTATTCAGCAACGAAACGGATGGATCCACCAACCGAGTCCCGAATTTCGGGATGTCTTTCCAGGTAATATGTTATATAATTGCAAAAAGTTCACATATTCTGTGGATTAATTTTACTACATAAAATAAAATTAATTTTCGATAAAATGAATGTATTTTTTTTATTGTGCCTAACTCCATTCTACAATGTAATTGTATTTTTTATTGTTTGCACCACAACTAAAACTCGTACGTTTTGAAACCATTTTGGCGCAATATAGGTAGAACACCGGATGTGGGTAACTACTATTCTGCATATGCAAATGTGGTGGGAGCTAAAAAAAAAAAGGTGTATTGTCACTCAAACGATGCATATGCATCATTGAATGGATAGCTGGCCAAACAACATACATACTAATACGCGAATTTAATGATGAGAGTACTGTGTTGATGACCCATGAAGAGTGGTTTGCTGGTGAAGTTGCGCTAATCCAAAGGTTTACATCTGGCGTGACACAGTTCGTGTTGATGTGCGTGGCACGAAATCGTGGAACTAATTGACTTTTTAACGTATGCTTAAATATCCAAGTGAAGAAAATCCTTTTACCTATTTCAAAGGGTACGAATATTTTGAACGCATTGCAATAAATTGTTGTAGTTATTCGCATTTTTAACTATCTCAGCTGTGTACGATCAAATATACGGAGTATACGGATGTAAAATTTGTATTACTTTCCGGATAAAAATTATAAGCTACGTGTGACGGTACAGGTGGGAATAGAACCGTGTCCAACATATAATCATGTAAGCAATTAACACTTCGTATTTATTATGCACCTAATGCAATTTCGTTTTGAAAGGATTCGATGTCACCATAGTTAAGATGTATGCAACTTTTCGTTGATGTAATTAACTATGCTCCAAGCCAACGTTACAATATAATGTCTTTATTTTAAATATCTTCCACGAGAGTCGACGAGAGTTTATTGGATGGAGCTTGCATGCTTAGGCAGCTTTTCCATTGTAAGTTTTCGCCCAACAGCTGCAAAACAAATCGGATGTGATCGGTTTTGTTGGGGGAGAAATGAAATATTTGTCAAGAGCACCCTATTCTCGGGGTGTTTTGTATTTGCTGGTTCTTTACTCGGATGTAACGCAGCGAATGCGGCTGATTAAAGGGGGAACAATATGTCCCCCTTCGCCCATTCTCTTACGGACCAATCAGTAATCCAAAGTCTAAGGTGACTCATGGCCCAAGAACGGGGATAATAGAATAAAACGGATGCAATTTGAAATTGTGGAAGTGGCTCTGGCAATGAAATAAGTATCAGGGGTAAAAGAAAAAATAGTCTTCTATCAATGTTGGTGGATTTCTTGTGTACAAAACAGCATTCAAAATACAAAAGTGTAATGAAACACATTTTTTCTATTGAAACCTCTATAATTTAACCAACAACAACAACAACAGCACTGAAATGCAATTAAAAGGAAATTAAAACAAATTGTTTTCTTAGTTTCATAAAAGTTCTTTTTTTTGTATTATGTTTGATAAATGAAAGGTGCATTTGTTGTACGGAAAATAATTATTAGTTATTAGGAACAAGGTTTTATTTAAGAAGAAAGCAGTCAATTTTGTTTATCACCAATATTTGACAGATATTAAAAAAACACTCTTTCTCTTTGTTTTCCGGCAGATATCAGACAACAGCTGAACGAGCAGCTAAAATTTCTGGATGTTCGCATGGAAGCACAGATAGCGCTCGTACAAGAGCTTCAAGATTTCTTCCGACGACGCGGCGAGGTAGAACTTGACTACAGCAAAAGTTTAGACAAACTAGCTAAAAGCTTACAGCTTCGGCACAAGGAGCAGCGTCAAAAGTAAGTTATTTTGAAGCTTTTTATTGATTGTAGGCTACGTTACGTCTAACTGTCGATCTATCTTCGATTACAGGCGTGAACATTGGCCAATGTTCTCTTCCTACTCTTGCTGGCAACAGCTTGTCAATCAAACCAAATCGCTATCCAGAGACCATGCGGCAATGTCGGAGATTTACTCTACGCATTTGGTAGCTCGCTTGCAGACAGTGTGGGACGACGTTCAGCGTATCTACAGAAAGGTATATATATATATATATACGTTCAAGTTGTTTATCGGGAGCGTTTAAGTATAATATATATGTATCATTTCAGTGTCGAGAAATTGGATTTGAAACGCACGTCGAAATATTGCGAATTTTACAAGAACTGCACACGAACATGAAAACTTACCACACATTGCAAACGGAAGCGAAGGAAGCAGAAAAAAAGTTGCGACTTGCTGAAAACCAACGGATGAAGCTGCAGCAAAGCGTACCCAAGGAAAAGCTTGATCGTAGCAAAAAGTATCGTTTGATCGAGAAAGAGGTGCTGAAAAGAAAGAACAAGTACACAGACGCAAGACTGAAGGCGCTAAAGGCAAAGAACGAGTATCAGCTGTGCCTGGAAGCTTCCAATACGACGATCCACAAATATTTTGTCGAAGATCTGAGTGATCTAATTGATGTGAGTATTGTGCACATGTAAGGGAAGTAACAAGATGCATCATATTTACATGTGTTGTTATTATTTCAGTGCATGGATCTTGGCTTTCATTCGGTTGTCTCGCGTGCCCTGCTGATGCACGTTTCCGCCGATCAGGGTCGTTGTCGAGCGGTGCTACATAATGCTGAAACTCTATCGCACATTGTCAACTCAATGGATAGTCGAGCTGATAAACAGAAATTTCTAGAACAACATAGTGCAGCTTTTATGATTCCAAAACGATTAGAGTTCCAGGGACAGGAAGAAGATGTAGAACCGGAACTGCAAAAAGCTTTGCACCAGGAAATGGAGTCTCGGTTAATGCAATTAGAACAGCGCGTCAATAATTTACGCATGGAATCGGAGGAAATTTGGAAAACCTTGGAAACGGCAGAAATCAATCTGCTCGACATACTCAATACAAAGGATTATGATTGTACTACTGCTTTTGGTGACGGTGCGGTCGCTTTTCAGAAACCCGAAAATACTTCCGTAAAGCTGCGCTCAGATAAGAACGAAATTGAAGAATTCTACATAACGGTAAGCGGGTGAATGGCTAATGGCCTGGCTACATTATAAACACGTGCATTTTAAAGATCTCATATATTGATTCATTATTATGTGTCTTTTTTTTCTTTTTTCAACAGAAAATACGCGAATACATTCTTGCGACATCGCGAATAGCGCGGTTAGATTCGAAAGCAGAGTATCTACGTAACGCTTTAGCAAAGGATTCAGCTATCAAAACAGATACCCTTACAAAATCGAACGTGCCGAAGCGGAAGCGCATTGGACGTATGAACAAATCGGGCCGACCAAAACTGTTCGGTGGTTCACTCGAGGAATACTTGGAAGTTTCCGGTGAAGAAATTCCGCTCATTGTGCGAAGTTGCATAAGAGTTATCAATCTTTATGGTAAGCTATTGTGCATTTTAAAGAAGTATTTAAACGTGTATAAAACATATCTGCATCTCTTGGTTTACGTGTATAGGTTTACATCACCAAGGCATATTCCGTGTTTCTGGATCTCAAGTAGAAATAAGTAACTTTAAAGAAGCCTTTGAACGAGGTGACGATCCGCTGGCTGAAATGACCGATGCGTCCGATATCAACTCTGTTGCTGGTGTTTTGAAACTGTATTTACGCGAACTACGGGAACCACTGTTTCCTTTAATTTACTTTGATCATTTTGTTCAATTGGCCCGTAAGTACAACTAACAAACTTACACAATGCAGAATGGTCAATTTCATATTTTTATTGCTTTGCAGAGCTTGAATCTAAGCATGATATTGTATCGGGCATACGGAAATTTTTCCAAAGTCTGCCAAAGTCAGTTGTAGTGGTTATTCGGTATCTCTTTGCCTTTCTGAACCAGTAAGTATAACATGCAATCAGTGTACATACAAGAGCACTTACAAAAATTGCAACCTCGACTTCTTACACCCTTAGCTTATCTGAATATTCCGATGAAAATATGATGGATGCTTACAACTTAGCGATATGTTTCGGTCCCACATTGATGCCAGCACCTGAAGATAAAGACCAAGTGCAGTATCAGAATCAAGTAAATGAGTTGATAAAGAACATCATAGTTCATCATGCAGAACTCTTCCCGAAGGATCTTGGTGGAATGCATTACGAAAAGTTTATCACTTCTGATACGTTTGAAGACATGTATGTTTTATATTTGGGTTTTATAAAAAAAAGTATTTACACAATTATAACTATTAATATTGTTACACAATTGGTGCAGCGATGTCGGAGACTCACCCACGGAGCAAGTGTCAGAAGATCCGGATTCGGAGGTGTATCCCTCAGAGGATGAATCAGATACATTTGAAGCAATTGTTCAATTTGATTTCAACGCAAGATCCGAGAGAGAACTATCATTACGGAAAGGGGATACTGTGATACTGTACAATCAGGTGTGTTCACTACTGGTGTTGTGCATTGTAAACCGTCTTAATGCAAGTTATTATGTTTTTTAATTGACAAAGGTTTCCAACGATTGGTGGCGAGGCGCAGTAAACGGCAAGACTGGACTTATTCCAGACAAGTACATATCGCTTAAAATAAAGTATGTATTTTACTGTTTACCGATACATATTTATATATTGATTTACTCATGTGTTGTTATTCTTATATTTTCTAGGGATGAAGAGCGCGATAAAAGTGAACATTTGAAATCTTCCAGTTCAGAAGAATCCGTCCGAAAGCGTCGTCCCAGTGGAAACATTTCACTAAACAGTCAACTCTCGATTTGTACACAAAACTCGAACACCCTTTCGAATATAACGTGTGGCAGTGATTACACGGCTTCGACTATAAGTGCCGCAACGGCATCTGCTGGAGGACACAGCGCAACTGGTAGTGGTGCAACAGCTGGAGTTGGTTGTACACCTAGCGGCAGTGGAGCAGGGGGAACTGCTGCCGGAATAATTCAAACAGCATTACCTTCTCCCGGCCATCCGCAATATCATACGATTCAGCATACTTCACAAGGGGGCTCGTCCGCTCACCATTCCACGTCTTCTCAGCCACAGTCGCAACAGCAGCCGATTGCGATAGTAACACACCAGCCACCGTTGCCATCATCCACGCATCATGCTCCTCCTCCGGTGATTGGTGAAAAGTTGGCCAGTGAACGAAAGGATGCCGACTTCATACATTATGATAGTGTGGATCATTTAAAAGCATCGCCATACAGCTACCACGACGAACCGCATTCGTTCGAAAACTCTTTCGAGTTTGTCGAAGACATGGCGCTTTTCACATATGAGGTACTGGAGACAACCGTATAATGCTACAATCTATCTTTTGTATTTTGTTGCAATATTTTGAAGTTCATCACCCTTACCTTTGAATGTTTCGTGATCCTTGAATCATACAGTCGTCCTTTGCTTTTTATCGTTGTTTGTGTACCGCTTATCTTTATCATGCGTTGGAATGTTACTTGTGTTTTCAACGTTGTGTGCATCCTGAACAAAGCTCTATTCCTTCCGATTATCTTATGACTTCAAGACAGTGAGCTACAAAATTTGTGGATTAACTTTTATGTATTTGTTGTTTTAAACCGTCGTATTAATTGGATAACACACATTTCAAATACTTTGCTGCAAGTAAGGCTACATATATACTTACATACATTCTCACTTGAAACATCTGATTTAAGCAAGCAAACGTGGCATGAAGCTTTGTTTGTGATTAAGATCTCTGGATTAAGAATTTCTTTTGTTTTAGAATTAATGTAGGATTTAAGCCTACTGCAGTATACACGCGCTTTTTCGTGCTGTTATTATTACTGCTATATATATATATATATATATTTTTTTTTTCGAGTTAGGTTATAAGGATAAAAAATAGGAATCTAGCAAAGTAAATTCTCCTTGAATTGCATGTGAATGTTAGTGTTTGTCTAGTACATTTAGTAATGTTTAATTTGTTACTGGTTTTGCGCAGTAGATGCCTACTTTTCTTCGCGCAATTGATTTGTCTTGGTGTTAGACTTAACTATCTGTCTCTTTTGCATCAATTACAGACAGTAGTCGATAGACACGGAATAGGTTAGATGTATAATAAACATCGAATCATTTGAACACAACGACAACGTATGATGTACAAATGATGTACAATGTTTCGTTCTTAAGAATATGTTATATGAGGAAGCATATTAGACCGTATATTTAGCTTATAGAATACTAACACTAAATAGGCAGTCGATCAGAACAAACAACAAATATGAGTGCCACTTTTAAATGACGCAATTAATGTTTATGCTGTCAGTCAATTGAGGGAAAATATACTTTTAATTATACATTGTGCATGCGCATAGACTACAGACACGTGAAAGGCAGTTTTTCATGTCATATTACATATGATACAACACACTTGTTATTAAAGCCAAGTTGAACCATAAAACATGACAAATATAGGTAAAGTCTAAGCTACGAACAATAAATTTAAAAACACTCCTTAAGCTATTACATTGACCCGCAATCAACTTTGTACCTTACTTTACTTAAATTGTTTGTTGCAATATTAACACACCGAGATTTGAATGTTGCCTCCTGACTTTATCATAGCTCCCGTTTTTGCTCAAAATTGTGTGGTATGTTGATGCGTTTACATTCATTTGTGGCTTTCTATCGTTTTTGTTGTAAAAGCTATGGCTACGTAATGTTATTTTTTGTGAATTGTTTTAAAGTTGTCACAATTCATCGAGTAACGTCCACAGTTTCCAGGCTTTTAAATGTGCGAGAGGTGAGCGTATGTTTACATTCATAAAACTATTAGCATTAATAGATCTGTTGCTACCGATGTCTTATCACTTGTTTAGAAATAGAGATAATTTCTCTATCCATAGCACCAAGCTTACTAACCGGTTAATGTTGCTTAAACTTGCTATACCAAAAAAAACGTAATGCTTATATAACTGTTTATTTAATCCATACATGCTAATCTAACCCATACTCAAAGCTAATTAAAACATACTTAAATAATTTGGGCTCGATAATCCGCATGCGATTGATGCAATTGATAATGCCGACGTATGGTCGTAGTTAAATCATAGTACTACTAGTAGTTGCGGCAGTGTAAGTGAAATTCGATTGTTACAGATCACAAACACAATAATGTAGCGAATAGAGTTCGACTTGAGTTTTGTGCATGCTTTAGATTTCTATTACATTGTAAATGATCGTTCACCTTGCTTAATTATTTTTCACCTTAATTCGATTGCTTAAAATGTGCTCGTTCACAACAGAAAAAAATGCTTGTTTTGCAAAGAATGTTCTGCCAAACTGTAATAAATTAAAACCGATTTATTTTTGCTTATTTTAGGCATCAAAACCAACGGAACCGATTTATGCCGAACCTACCAAAATTACTATGAACCGTGAGAAATCACCAGCAGCCGACAGTGGCACAAGCAGCAACAGCAATGACGATGAGATGGATAACGTGGAAATCCGACCCCGGCTCGGCGGAATGGGAGAACCATCAGAGCATAGCAAATCGACCCTGGGCTTGAACCGACGCAGCGAAACGACTCTCGCCGCCAGCAAAGCAATGATTGTTGAAGGTGCAGGTACGGCAGCGGATGACCAATCCGATCATTCCCGACCAATGCGAAAGTATCACTCTAAGAGCTTCAGCCTGTCAGAGAACAAACTGTCCCTGATTGCTGGTGGTGGTGGTGGATCGGCTACGTTAAATGTGTTTCAACAGAATCGCGACCTATGGCAGAAGCGCGCTGCACAAAGCTCATACCAAAATCTAACTACGTCGCGCATTCTAAGTCGCAATCGAATCGCACCGGATTTGGTGATGGATCTTCCACCCTCCGCCATAAGCAAAGAAATCGCGCATGCTTCAAGAGAATCTTTAGACACAGAGCTGGAGGATATGACATCTGCTGAACGGTTTGCAGCTCAAAACCAGTGCACATTGAAGAAGAACGAACGATTTTCGAACGAATCTCCTGTGTACGAAAATAACACAGTTAAAAAAGAGGTAAAGCTGGATGTGAAAGGGGGAACCGCGACCGACAAACCGAAGGCAGAAGTGAAGCCGCAAGAAATCAGTATTAAAAGTGCCAGCACGGTAGCGATCGAAGATTCCACTCCATTAGAAGATTGTACTGCAGTCGATGGGAAAGAAGATGCACCGCGAAGAGTACCAATCATTTCAGGCCCTGTTGCGCCTTCCTCATCCACTGGCAGTATGACCTCAAGTACGGTAACTGACGGCGAAGAATCAGAATCCGCTTCAAACGACACCGACCTTTCGCTGTCGGCGTCGTCTTTACCGGGAAAAGAACTTAGCAAAAGCCCTATTCCTACGCGCAATACACAGAAATTCGTATCGCAGTTTGCCGATTTGCATTTAACTGGCGGTTGCCTGATGAAATCAACTGAAGGGACGTCGGCTGCAAGCGTTTCTTCGATGGCACAGGAGCAACAAGCAAAGAATCTGAGCTCATTCAAACCGCAAGTAAAGGTTAAGCCACAAATACTGAAAAAGCCCCAAGTATTACCACCACAAACGCCAGAAATGCAACGTCGCAATGCAGACTAGAAGTGGGCGCTGTTCTCACGCTCTAATACGTTTAACATGTAAAATGTATGCACGTATAAAATGGAAGCGTGGAGAACATCACTCTATATATGGTAAGGTACGGTTGGATTCTGAATGTTTTTTGCACAAGCCATGGCAAATCTAGAATCGGAAAGCATGAATAATGGCATGACAGTCTGGACAGGTCTGCGCGAATTGGGTCTAAAAGTTTAAACAGGGATGCGTATGAAGCGTAATGATATTAAGACGACAGTGACAGATCGCAAATTGGTGCAAAGTTAACCAAAACTTTGATAAACTTAACCAGACAAATAAACTAATATTCGCATAACACTCACGCGACAAACCGAGGATAATTGATAATTGGTTTTTGATCGCCATGATGCCATGAATCGTATGGTTCAGCATTTTCTCTGAAGTAGTAAGTGTAGTGGAATTGAGCATGAAGCGCGAGAATGGATTTAGCAAAACACCAATATTTCGTATACATACATTGATAATTGAAAAGTTTTTAATGATTAAGACTGGATCGGTACAATATACAATACTCGTAAAAACCAGGCAAAAGAAAAGTGAAACTTAACTGTAGACAGAATACCTGCACATGTTGAGGTGCGTGCTAAGGCATGCAGCTGAGTGAATGGCGCAAACATGATACAATGTAAAAGTAAAATGAACCGATTGTATAATGAACAGCTCGGTACAGTGTACAGTGTATATCAACACTGCGAACCACAGTTGGTAGTGGTGCCTTTTTTACGCGGTTCGGTTTATTTGCTTTGCGTAATTTTATGCTGTGTTTATGAATTTTCTTTGATTACGAGCAACGAACAAAATGAAAGCATTGTGGTATGATTATATTAATTAACTATATATGGGTTTGTGTTTTTTCCCCCTACGGTGTAAGGATGTACTGTGTTTTAATGGTACCATATTTGGGCTACATTGTTGGCATTATTAGTGTCGGCTCCACTTCTTCGTGAAAGCTGCCGTTAGCACCTCGCTCAAGGCAAAACTTATCTGAAAGGTAATCCATTCTAAACTAAAACCAACACGAAAACAAGGGGCACGAAACGATATACTATTATCAGCTGAGTAGAGTCTGGTAACTAGTTGTAGCAGGTAGGACCCATGATACATATTTCGATTCGTAGTGAAGCGTAGAAGTAAATTTGAATAATGGATTTAGCGGAAACACAGGACAGGAACGATAGAGCTAACACGCAGGTGATTATGATACAGTAAATGTGCAACTCTTATCGAACACTATACGACTGATAATAGAACATGCACGCACAAGGCGCAATATTTTCGATTACAAAACAAATTCCAATATTGGGTTGTCAATAATCGTGTGAGTGATTAATCAAGAAAATGATAATCTAAAAGCAACAACAACAAAACGCAACATTTACAAGTAGTATACGTAACATACTTGCTTCATTGTGTTTTATTGTTTGCAGCATACAAGCAGGACTTCTCCTCTCATACTTCCTCTCTCGTATCGTTGTTGTAACCTATGGAAAGCAGAATAGTATCGTATCGTATTGATATTGCTTGATCCTCTTCTACACAATGTGCGTGCGTGCAACTCGTGCCGTGTGTAAAGTAATTCTAACCATTTCTTCGTCAGTCAGTATCATACAACTAACCTCCCTCAAACATCACATTTAACGCTATTAATAACTGTTATACCACGGCGGAGATGCAAACTGTAAGTGTGTGGACATTAAAAATCCATCTATTATATTGCAAATAAAACACAATTAAACAAATAAAGCATACTTTACGGATAAAACGCTCTATAATGAACCGCTAGCAGCAGATAAACATAAATGAATAATATAATGTCTTGCTATCTTCCAATCCCGGTACGGCGATATACAATTGAAGGGTGAGAGAGAGAGAGAGAGAGAGAGAGAGAGAGAGAAGAAAACGTAATGTGAAATAGACTGCCGCGTAAAGCGTAACTTGCAGTTTCACACCTGAATGTTTCAGTTTTGATGAGAAAATTTCGTTCCATTAATAAAATTAACAAGTTTCGACA
>KB696643.1:10000-11481 GCA_000349165.1 Anopheles christyi | reverse complement strand
AAAAAAACAAAAAACCATCATTTTACTTCATCCATTTTCGTATTCCCGCCGTTTCGTTTCGTTCATTTTCTATAATTCTAGACTAGCAAGAAAAAAAAACATCCAGTTTGCAATTTCATGATCCCGCTCATACTGCTTGATGTAAGCAAAACGGTATCGCATCGATGTATGCTCGCATCTAGTTCAAATATTGTCGTTTTGTGCTCTCTCTATTTTGTTCTTCTTTAAATAACATGTTTTTTATACCATTATACCAGTTTAACTCATCATCCTTACCGCTGATTTCTAATAGTGTACCTTGTTAGTCTAAAAAGCTTGCCGTGGTTTTTGTTTTGCTGAATGTGTTTCAAACAAGTTCTAAAAACAGCAGGCGCATCCCAGCAAACAAACACACCCAAAATGTAACTAAAACAAAACTCACGCTCATATAAAGCTGGATAATCATTAGCATCTTTTAATTACGATTTGATGCGATGTTGTTTTTGGGGGGGGAGGGATTATTTGTTGGAAATTAGCATATCATCTCACCGCTGCTGCGCCCCGATTTTTTGCATCCCGGACTTCACCATCGTCTGTAGTAGAGCAGCTGCTTTTTTTTAATGACCAATTTTAATTCCACCCCACCACAAAACCACTCACACACACAGACACACGTATCTCTTCGTCCATAATCCGTGTGCGTGTGCATGTGTGTGTGTGTGTGTGAGAGAAAGGAAAACCCATCTTCATCTAATTCCTCGGCTAGAGCTTCTCTCGGTTCCTCCTGTTTTTTTTTCATCCTTTTCTCTTCGTTTGATTCGTTTGCATCGCATTACACGTTCGAAAGAAATGCGATAAAACTCATAACATTACTACCAAACGCTAAGAGGATCGTTAAAAAACGGTCTACCCTTCGCACCAATCCTCTGGCCCGCGCAGGGCATCATGTTCATTCTTTGGTTTTTCCTTCTTTACTCGGCTACCACACGCCCATAGTCCATAGTCCATAGAAAGAGAGCAACAATAACAACAACAAAAACCTCCTCAACCGCAACATATTAAAGGCTTACTTCTAGTCTTAGTGGCTACCACTTTTGCTTTGGCGCTTAGGAGAGAGTAGCGTGCGGTTGGATATCGTTATACTGGCCCATACTTTAGATAGCATTGGTTATTTTTTTCGTTTTCCGTTCGCCTGTGTTTTGTTTATGATCATCATCCGTGAATAAAGCTGCATCCCCCCTTTTTTCTTCCACTTTGCATGGGTTTTTCGATACGGCAGAATTTATCTACTCATACTTATACATTTATAAATAAATATACTTGCATTCTACTCATACTACTGTAAAACAATCTTCTGCAAATGCAACGCGTGAAAACAAAACTAAACCAGCAAACCAATTTTAAGTAAAACCCAACTCGTGTTTATGGCTTTACAAAAAAAAAAACAACCAGTACCTTATAAGTTGTGTGGTTTAAGAGCTTCCCATCGCCTGAAAATAGTT
>KB696643.1:0-5000 GCA_000349165.1 Anopheles christyi | reverse complement strand
CGTGTGTTTCTGTTTCTGATTCTCATGTGTGTGTGTGTGTGTGCGTGCGAGCGTAGAGTTTTCACTGCAACACTGCAATGGTTTTTGTGGCAACAATGTGCAACAAGCGAGAGAAAGAAGAAAATTAAACACACAGCCTCACGTGTACATCTCCGTGTCTCTTCAAGCAAATAACTGAATGGCCTGTTGTTGTTCTTTTTATTTTTTTATTTTTTTCGTGTGTTGTCTAAATTTATAGCAATCAGTTCAGTTTGCGTGTTTATATCTTTTCCTTAAACGATTTGTTTGATTCATCTTCTTTTTTTTTATTCATTTCAATTGTCGTTTGTGTGTCTGTTGTTTTTTGTCTTCTTTGTTTTTCACTGTTAAGTTGTCAATTTTTCTACTTTCGTTGCATCTACTTCTACCCACCTACGTGTGATATGCTTTACTACCGTGCTACTTTATTCGTTGTGACAATGTTTTTATTTTTATTCTTTGGATGTTCTAGAGCAGAAAAACTTTCTTGTGTAGTCGTGTGCTCACCATTGCTCGGACTTGTTATACTGATACGTCTTTCTTTCTCCCTGTTCTCCGAACAACCACCAACCCCTTCAGAGTATGCCACGGTCGGTTACATGGCTAAGCGGATACAGATGCGCAAGCAGCGCTTCATGGCAATACAGAAAATAGCGGAACAGAAAAAGCAGCAACAGGCAGACGCCAACCATCCACCACCGCCGCCCCCGGTGGCGAGCGATCACAGCCACGGTCATGGTCACGGGCACAGCCACACGCACCAGCACACACCGAAGCAGCAGATGGGCAGCCGGAGCGGTACGATGCAGAACGTGCCGCCGAACATGGGTTCGCGCGGCTGCTCGATCGTTGGCCCCCTGTTCCAGGAGGTGCGGTTCAAGGTGCACGACCCGAAGGCCCACTCGAAGGGTGGCACGCTCGAGAACACGATCAATGGGGGCCGAGGCGGTGGTCAGCCCGGTGGCGGCGGAGGCGGTGGCCCACCGGGTGGTCCGCCCGGCGGTGGCGGTGGCGGTCCGGATGAGGAATCGGCAGCACCACAGCATCTGATACACCCCGGCAAGGTAAGCGAGTGAATCATTTTGAATCACTCAATAAGAACTTACTTGTAGCTCTGCTAGGTTCCACCGCTTCTCTCGGCACACTGACTGACTGCTGATGAATGATTTCCATTCGATCTCTTTCCTTTCTCCCACCAGGATATCAACAAGCTGCTCGGCATCACACCGTCAGACATCGACAAGTACTCACGCATCGTGTTCCCCGTGTGCTTCGTCTGCTTCAATCTCATGTACTGGATCATCTACCTGCACGTCAGTGACGTCGTAGCCGACGATCTGGTGCTTCTGGGCGAGGAGAAGTAAATCCGTTCCGTGATATACAGCGACAGCGTTTCGGAGAAGCTGCACCGAACCTTCCACAGACCACAACCCGGCCCGAGAGCAGGGGATGAGAGCGGAGGATAACCTAACGAAGCCAAGTCGGCGCTAATCCCGGAAATGATTAGCGAATTTTGGACGAAACGAACGTAAGCGCCACAATGATAGGTTTAGGCAGGAGGGTGGTTAGCGAAAGTGTGCTACACCCAGTCAGACAGAGCAAAGAGATAATTAGAAAGAGAGAGAGAGCGAGAGAGAGAGAAAGTAATTAACAACAACAAAAAAAGTAAACACAGTTCATTCGATATCAACTCATTCCCCCACGCCCCAAAAAAAACATTTCCTCAGTCCCTTTGTCAACTCCCCTTCCTGTCATCACGAATCCCGTCACAAAGGATTTCATCTCCATTAGGGCACCCACAAAAAACACTTTTCCCCACTACCCCCCAACCCATTTGTACCTATAGTTACGGCTTTGGTTCGATTTTTATACTTATACACCAAGAAAGATTACAGAAAGCTAGAGAGAGTAAGTGAGAGTAGGAGAGAGAAAGAGAGAGAGAGAAGGAAAAAACTAAACATAAAGAAACAAAAAAAAGACAAAATCGACATTTAACGTAGTCAAAATGAGCAGTGCCAGCGATGAATTGACAGCTAGAAGGGAGAAGAAGCAAAAATCCTACACGGCCCCACGGACACGCAAACCAGCAAGCAGGACAGGGCGCGAAAGGATTTGATATATATACATTGAAAACCTATATATATATATAAAAAACGAAGAAAAGTGTTCCGATTAGATGGAATCGAGAGAGGTCAAATGTATCAAACCGAGCAGACAATTAGCGAACGTTGAGTGGAGGGGAGGGGGGAGCGGGTGGTTGCCCTAGCATTAAATCCATACCCCCCAACGCATACAATAGTATAGCGCGTCGTGCCCAGCCCAGGTTACCGTAGATACTCGAAAGTATTAATTAAATGGGCAGATCAGAGGCAGCAGCAGTGATGAAATGGAAGATGATGGAGCTGTACAACCAAGCAAACCCAAAACCCTAGATTTTATCGTTCAACTAGAGATACCACAAGTCCACATTTGAATGGCTAAACGAAAATACCACACCGTAAAACTAGCATTGCAGCAGCAGCAACAACCAATCGCAACCTTATCTTAACGGACACTACACACCCTCGAGAGACATACACACAGAAACAAAACACAGGCGCAATACTGCTTCATTCACAATTCACATACAGTTTAGGGAAGCATTTTTGCATACCGTTTATTAAGAAGAAAAGGATGTGCAAATCAGCACTCATACACTAATAGAAAAAAAAACACCGACAAACACACACATCTATAAGAAACTAAAGCATTGCCCTAATGCTATCGGTGCCGTGGAAAAACGATTGCTAGCAGATGCGATACTAATTGAAACACTTTACTCATCTCGAGTGTGGCGCCATCTGTTGGCAATTTTTATTCTTCCGTTATCCACCACATCTTTCCCGTTTTTTGTTTCCTCCTCTCGGAACTAGATTCTAATGGCACCGGGAGACCCAAAACAAAGCTTTCCACACTTCTTTACACGCTACTGCGATCCCTTTTGCACCAAACCATGTTACGCGTCCCCATTTCGTCCCCTTTTAAAACTCTGCACACAACACAACCTCTGAGTGCACCTTTTTCTTCGATGCCGATTTTGGACTGGGGTGCAGTTTTGCTCACACTCCATGTGCAACCTTAAGGTGTAAGCCCAATTTGCAAACAAACACACCAGCACACGATCAGTGATCACTAGTTATTACTATAACTTATTACAACTAGTACTACTTATCTCGACTATGACTGCTACACAGCAGCAGGTATCTATTAATACTCCTCCAATCATCATCGTTACCATCATCATTAAATATTAGTTGAACCGGTTGGAACGGTTTTAGTTTGTTTGTGTGCGCAGTTTTCTTCTTTTTTTTTTGTCTGTCTGTGTGCCCCCTTTTTCGGGAGAAAGGGCACTGCCACCAACAAAAAGCAGGATCTCCTTAACATTTTTTTTAGACCGTTAATCGAGTCGTTAGACGGGTCTGTGTGTTCAATGGTCTGTTACAGCACACATGCACTATAGTAATAGTAAAGAAAAGCAAACATCTGCACACTGATACTGGACCGTGTCCCCGAGGGACCGAGAAATGCTTCCAGAGTTAGACGAACGTTAAGGTGAACCGAAAAGTGTTGCAATTAAAGCAGTCGCAGTACGAATTACAAAACCCATGCCTCACCTTCACACCCTCCATGTGAGCCCCTTGCCTCTCTTTTTGCCAAAATCATCAGCACTTAAGGGTGCTAGACCCATACACACCAGCTAGATGCCTCACTAAGCTCAGCTTTACTATGATTTAGTTTTGGTCCACCCGGTTGATTCTTGAGAATCGACTTGACGGGGAATGCTCTGTAGAAGAAATTTAATTTAAAACATCAATTTAGGTTACCTTATTCTTTTCCACTCTACCCCGCCCACTTGTGTGGCATGTCTCAATGTAGATCCCCTAGTAAGTGTGGGTTCGGTTTAGGATAAGTTGTTTCTAGTATCAAGGAAGCGAAACATACTAAGCGTGCACCAGTGGAAGTACCATTTAACACAAACACACACGCACCATCCCCTCTATATCTCTCTCTCTTTCTCTTTCTCTCTCTCTCACTCGCTCTCTCTCTCTATCTTTCGTCCATAACCCATAAAAAGAAAGCCACACAGACAAACACACACATACACACACAAACGCAAGCCAGATAAGTAGTTCAAATGAAAAACGAAAAGAAGGAAAAAAACAAAAAGCATAACGTGGTTATAAGAACAAAAGAAAAAAAAACATACACACACACAAGAGGCAAAAAAACGTGATTACAAAAGTTGTTGTTTCCGAAATTTTATAGTTATTCTATCTCCTATAGGGGTTTGTTAGAGCAAAGAGTGAACAAAAAAAAACAAAGGAACAAGCGAAAAAGCAAGCGAGCAAACGACGTACGAATTGCAACAAGAAGTGCAACAACAACAAAAAGATAACGTACCAGCCCAACTAAACAACAGAAACAAAACAAACAGAAAAACGAAAAAGAAATCGTATAAAAAAGGAAGCAAGCAGAAAAGAAGAAAGCAAAGGGAGGAAAAACTCTAATTAAACTAATTAAATACATACGTAGACATTGACTATTCGGCACCCGATACCAATTCACTTAACCCCGTTAAAGAGAAAAGAAGAAGAAAAAGAGAAGAAGAATAGAAAAAGAACACACAAAAGCGCGCGTGCGATATTTTGGATTGGTTTTTGTACGCCAAAAACCAAAAAACAAACACAAACAGTGACACACAGTAATGCACACATAAACACACACAATACACAGAAGAAACAGTGTGTACCTAGTGTACTTGTACTAACTACTACTACTACTACTACTACTACTACTACTAAAACTACTACTACTACTACTACTACTACTGCAACTACTACTTGCTTCGGTTGTTTCGGCCTTCGGGAGTTGGAGTTTTGCGTGAAAGTGAATTCGCAAATGCCCGCCATTATACTTCATTACTTGCTCTTGAAAATTACGTA
>KB696642.1:0-11487 GCA_000349165.1 Anopheles christyi | reverse complement strand
TCTCTCTCTGCTCCACGCACCTAGTACACACCTTTGCTAAAAACTAAAGGATTGTGTTACAAACTTTCCCCTTTGTGGTTTCCCTTTTTTCCATGTAGCCATGTAGTAAGTTCAGCTAACGTATTCCCCCTTTTTCTCCTACTTTTACTCTTGCTATTTTCTTTTCAGGTACGTAGATAGTGTACCACCATTACCTCCATTTTACCACAGTACGCACTCTTGCTCTGCTAAAGTGCATTTACTCTTACGCAGTTTCAGCATAGCATGCATGAAGCTCTTCCTTTCTTTCGCTCGCAAACAATTTCTATCGCTCTTTGCAAGGCTATCACCGAAAGTGGAGCCTTCAGGACTACACGTAAGAAAAGCTTAGAACTTGCTATTGTTTGCTAGCTCCTTTTTGTCCACTGGTGCAGTAAAACAAAAGTTTAGTATGATGTTACGTTTGGTGAATCAAGATGAAGACACTTTTAAACATTTTTCTCCTCATTCAAGTGCAGCAAAAAACAGAGGGTCGCTCCATTATTGATGTCCCTTTTTGCTGAACGGTTTCGCAAGGGCTGCGCCTTTTTCTCTCCATAATAATTCATTCTCTTTTGCTAAAATGTGGAAAAGGAATATCATGATCCGCGCAAAAACGAAAAGTGGTCACGAGGGCACTTGCGCGCACACACACACATATACATATATATGTATATATATATATGGAGATACATACACATACACGAACCAATATGCACATACACACACACATATTATACACGCACACAGTCACGGGGTTTGAGGGCTCACATGACACGGGGCGCTGGTCTTGCGAACGGAAGAGGCAGCGATTCCATCGTAAGGTACGGAGAGATGACGGATTTTCCAACAGTATCGGGATGACAATTTTCACCGCACCAGCATTGCAATTAGAGATTTGCACGGTCGAAAAATCCAGGTTACGGACACAACAGATAGCAAAGAAGAGACGTATGGCGGAAGGGGGAGGAACTTGGGGAACCATTGTGTATTTTCTTACCGCTGAAAATGATAGCAGCTGCTGCGCCCATTACTCCGAAGAAGGGCGAGTAGACGGGGTTTTCTTCCGGCAGGGCCATTGCTGTGTTTTTGGGTGTTTTGTTTTAGGGTTGTTACTTTTCACCGAACCGTGTCGTTTTTCCTTCAGAAGCGCAGCTCTTACTGATCACTTCGTACTGCTGCTGCTCGGTGTTGATGACACACACACACTCAAGGAGAGAGAGACACTCGGGAGAGATGACCAACACGACACACTCGCTCAAAACGTCAAGGAAGAATGAAAAAAAATTGCCTGCACCCGCGGGTATATATAAACGGGGGCGTGCCGAAGATGGCCGATGTTAGCCGAGACCGGTCAATTTCGATTTTCCGTGCCACATTCGAATATCGAAACCTTGTTCAACTGTCAAACTCGTTTGACGGGCTCAAACAGGAATTTTAAATGTTCATTTCTTTATTCCAATTTTTTCACACTAAGGTCAATTTTTTTCACAGAAGTCATACAACTTTTAAAATTGAATCCATATATTTATAGAATTCAGTAATTCAATTGGAATAATTCTAAATGTATGACTTTATTCTAAATCATTGCAGCGGTTTTCGAACTACCGTTTTCAAATGCGAACAAGATGTATACAGTTTGTTCGAATTTTATTCTTTTTTGGAAATAAATTCCGCAATATTTCCGTGAGATCATAATTTAAAGAAAGTTATCTTTTGCAAAGTGATAATGACCGTTGTAGTTCTTACTCTACAGTCCCTTAACCTTTACCTTCATTTGTAAATTTCAAATAAAAAACATTTACGAATGTGGTAGGATATAAAACACACACGTTATTTCATTAGCAGGGTATTAAATATTTCACCGATCTATAGCACCACATGGTCACCATCCCCCCGAAATGGTAGATCTTTTTTTAATCTGCATAATTGTACTCAAACTCTTCACATCATCTCAAAATCGTCGACGTGACGACATCATGTTTAATAGGAATGTCGTGATACCGGCAAGGTTTCGTGAGGGGAGAAGTAACAAGGCCGAAAGGGTGTAAAACTCCATGCAACCACCACATAAAGCATCTTTCCTATCGCGAACGCAAACTGCCAATTTTTCCCACCCCCAACCTAGAGACTAACCGCGTGAACGATACGCGCATCACATGGCGATTACGTAGAAGAAATCTCCGGCTTTGTTAGCGGCTACCGTCATATGACCTGCAAATTGTGTGTTTGATTAGATACACATGCAGTTCCGTTTTTACATTGGATTTTTGACATTGGAGGTTTTTTTACAGGAATAGGACAAATATAAAGGAATGCGATAGGATAAATACAGGAATTTTACAAAGGAATACATTGTCTATGCTACAATAAAATTTTTGTAAACTAGCTTTTAGTCCTATGTATTCTCATTTTTTTAAAAATCAAGACACAAACGCAGCACCATGTGATTCGCGCACACACTCTCTATTTAAATAGCCTGGATTTATATTAAGACTGTTACGTTACACTGCAGATAGCAATTAGATAGTTGATCCCGTCTTACGTTCTCGCGAATATGAAGGAGTGGACCGGCTTAGTTGGTTTAACTTGCAATTAAGAACAATTTAATGTGAACATTAATTTCTCAAAGCTTATTTTTTAATAATGAAAACAACTTCATTTGCAGAATCACCTAAATATTGGTTTACAATATCAATCTATTATTTTATAAATATCAGTGTAATTATCAAGAGAGAAAAAACCATAAGAATGTACTCTTATTGTATTTTGATGATAGGAGTATATGTTAAGGGTAGGTAAGACAGGCCTTATCAGTGCCTCTCCTTCACATGGGATCTATTTTTTATCAAGCGAAACCACGTGCTAGAGAAGAGGTAACGTTTCACCTCGTTAGCGTGTTCGTTAACATCGTGTGATGTTTCACCCTTAGTTCACGATTGATCATTGCTTGGATAGGGTCGGCAATATTTTTTAAATGTATCCCAGTATTATTACCAACTTTTCAATGGTTATGACGAGAAGAACTAGCATCAACTCACCTAAAATTAGTTTTTAAATGAAGACTAGAAAATATTTGCATGAAAACAATTGAATTCGTTCGGAATTCGGAATATTTATGGTCAGTTTTAAACTTGTTTTTCCACACCATCGAGAGTTATAGTAAATTTGAATTATTACAACTCTTTAACATGCGCTTTGTTTTTCATCCCTATTAATGAGTTTTATTTTAACACATACATCACGTCGTATCACCTAGCTTAAGATTGTAAGTAGAACGTTGGCTGTGCTACCTAATGTTTATCAAGGACCTTCTGCAGCAGATCGTTCATGCTCGTGAGCAGCATGCGCGGATCGTCCACCAAACCGGCTCCCACCATCGCATTCGAGAACAGCTGCTTTGCCAACAGTTCCGCTAGCTCCGGGTCGCTGCCCGTTAGTTTGTGAAGCTTCTTAATGATGGGATGTCTGTAAGAGAAAGGAAAGGGAAATAGTTGTAATGCATGATAAAGAACAATTTGAACACACACTTACTTTGGATTGATTTCAAACTGTGGCTGCAACAGTGCGTAGCGATTCTCTTCGCTAATGTTGTGGCTTTGCGTTTTGATGAAGTGCCGCGCAGCGGCCATCTCTTCCACAGTCACAACACACGGATGCGTGTCAAGCTTCCCGGTCGTCTTCACGTTCGATACCTTGCCCGTTAGTTTCTCCTTCAGCCATGGCAGCAGCTCATCGATTTGCGTTTTAAGCAGCGATCCCTCAATCAGCCCATCCCCATCCGCTCCCTCGCTCGTCGCATCCGAACGGCGCATCTCCTTCTCGACGGAAACCAAATTCTTGCCGAGATACATGCCGAGCTGCATCAGCACCAGCTCATCGTAAGCTTCGTAGCAGAACAGCACCTCAATGCCACGCTTCTTCAGCGACTCGTAGTACGGCGAAGCTTCCGCCAGCGTACGATTCGGGGCGGCCAGGTAGTAGATATCCTTCTGTCCTTCCGCTTGCCGCTGACAATACTCGGGAAGCGATACCGTCTGATTAGCTTCTTTGCTCGTTTCAAACCGTAGCAGTTTAGCGATCTCTTCCTTCTCCTGCTGCTCCTGGCTGGTCACGATACCTTCCTTCAAAAATAGACCGTAGTCTTTGTAGAATTTGTCGTAGCTTTCCGGCTCCTTTTGCGAGCGATCGTGCAGGAAGCGGAGGGTGCGGTTTGTTAGCGCCGTTCGTAGCTTCCGAATGAGGGCACTGTTTTGTAGCAATTCGCGGCTCAGATTGAGCGGAATATCTTCCGAATCGACGACACCCTTCAAAAAGCGTAACCACTTGGGCAGCAGGTTTTCCGTCTTGGATTGAATCAATACCTTGCGCGTATATAGTGCCACACCACCATCGGCGTCGCGCGACATCTCAAACAGACCCGGTTTACCTTCAGGGAAGTAAAGCAATGCCCGAATGCTTAGCGGAACGTCCGTTTTGTAGTGCAGCGTGAATCGGGGCGTGTCAAAGGTATTGCCTACGAAACGATAGAACTCGTTGTGTTGCTCGGGTGTCACCTGTTTCGGTTCCATTAACCAAATCGGTTGGATCTGGTTTGCCTGTTTGCCGTTCAGGAAGATGGGACTACCTACGAAGTTGCTGTACCGTCGAATGACCTCACGAATTCGGTCTTCGTCCGAAAATTCCCGACAGTCCGCCTTCAGATGGATCACAATCTTCGTGCCGATGGCAACATTTTCAGCCTCTTGAATTTCGAACGTGCCCGACCCGTCCGACGACCATTTGAGACCGGGTGCACCGGTACGGGACGATCGGGTGTACACGTCCACGCGATCGGCTACCATGAAAGCCGAGTAGAACCCAACTCCGAACTGGCCAATAATGTTCTGCACGTTTTCCTGCGTTCCGCGGCCACTATCCTTCAGCTGCTCGATAAAATGCTTCGAGCCCGACCGGGCAATCGTACCGAGATTGGCCACTAGCTCTTCACGTGTCATACCAATACCGGTATCCTGAATCGTCAGCTGACGGTCCTGCTTGTTCGTGCCGATGTGTATTTCAAGCGACCGGTCCGCTTCCGCAAACTCGCCCACCTCACCAGCGCTGGCAGCATCAGTGGATGTTTGGATGAGAAAGCGGAACTTTTCCAGGGCATCGCTGGCGTTCGAAACGAGCTCCCGGACGAACACTTCCTTGTCGGAGTAGAGTGAACGGGCCACGATATCGAGCAACATGCGCGTTTCGGCCTGGAACTCATGCTTATCGCTCGAGCCAACTGCCTTCTCGTGATCGCGTATAATCGAATGATATCCTTCCTCAGCCACTTTTGTGCTGAGTGTTCGATGAGAGGAAAGACACCATTGCGGGGGATGTTGATTCACTGGAAATCGTGAAGATGTTATCAGATTATTAATCAGTTCAATAAGAAATACAATTGCGTAACCACATCCCCGGTGGTTCTGGAATTCTCTCCCAGCGTTTACCTTGGATACTGTTGGCCCATGCTGATTGGTGACCGGTGGCTGGCAGCAAACACCTGGCAAGGGAGGCAGAGGGACGAATCAGTCTGCCGACGCGAAGCAATCTGTTAACAACGCTCATTGTTAACAAACCGGCGAAATAAACAATTCACACCGAAATCAGAACCTCGAGCTGATTGCGAACACGCGATTTCTGACACAATACAGTAGCGGTTCCACCCTTCCAAAGAGGAAGAGAGAGAGAGAGATAAGGATTGTTGTTTTTTTACAATTGTTCATACTTTTCGTATTTTCTATAAAATAATGTGTGAAAAATTGCTTGAATTCTCATCACACATTAATTTATCATATTTTCTTTCTAAAACACCATAAATGTTCAACATATTTATGTCATCCGCGCGATTTTGTGTAAGTATTCATAATTTTCTTCATGAGTTTAGCTGTCAATGCGTTATTGGACACTTTTCCCGGCGTATTTACCAACATAAACACATAAACATACAACACGTGCATTTCTTTGCTACATTCGTACTGCCGTAGCATTCGAAATGGGTGGAATAAAAAAGAACAAAGTGAAACTACCAGTGTCTAAAACCAAACAGAAAAAAGCAGTAAATAAATGGCAGGAGGAAAAGAGCCACAGTTCTGCTGGCACGAAAAAGCAAGGCATGCTGATGCCGGATAGTGCCAAACCGGACAACAAGCCAGCCTCCCGCAGGCCAATCGTGTTTGTGTCCCCGAAGCGTGCCGATGAATCTTCATCCGATGAAATTGACGAATCGGACGAAGAGCAAGAAGAGCAAGAGTCGGTCCCATCGAACCTGCCCGTACTGGAGCCCGTTCCGACTGACGTACCCGATCCTCAGCTGGAGCCGTACAAAATAAAACTCCTCAAGCCACTGATCGGTTACATCTACAACGGGGATCAGATGTCGCTGAAGTTAAGCTTCCAACAGGCCGGACTGCTGCTTACACCAGATTACGATGAGAAAACACGAGTGTTTAAGTTCCGGGTTGACATGAAGGAAATCTGCCGTGCCGAGGGTGAAAAAAATGAGGCACATTCGATAGCGCGGGAAAAGCTAGTGCAGATTGTTCGGTACTACTGTTACACCGTGAAGGTAAGGGCATTTCAACGCACTGCGTTTAGGGGAGGGGAAGGATGGTAAATTCATGTCCCGTTTATCCGATTTCAGCGTGTAAAGGAGTATCACACACGTAGGAAAATCTTTTACACACGGCCACCGAAAATGGCATTGCAGGCGCAGAAGGATCAGAAGAAGATCTCGGAACAGAACGTCGGTTTTCAGATGCTGCAAAAGCAGGGCTGGAATCCAGGTACTGCGCTCGGCGTTTCGATGGAAGGTATCCTCGAACCGATCGTGGCGAAAAAGCGTAAAGGCAAAAGTGGTCTCGGTGTTACGGATGCTGTAGCACCGGACGGAACTGAAGAGAAGGTAAAGATTCCGATCGAAGCGTTTTACCTGCTGCTGAAGGAGTATGCCGGCGTTAATGCACTGTACGATATAGTGTTCAGCACGCAGTTTTCCAAGCACCAGTTGGACAGGTTGAAAAGGTGAGTCGTCTAAATTGTTATTCAAAACAGGATCTTCAAAGCAAATACTCTTGCAATGCAATTTAAATTACAGCTTTGCCATGTCCCTCAAACTGATGCCTCAGATGATTGGAACGAATAAAAAAAAGCTCGTGGTAAGCCGACCGCTTACGATCAAAGAGATCAAGGAGGGCGTCATGAGGGGTCATTCGGATCTTTGCGCCAAGTACGTCGTGATACCACCAGCAGCCGGTATCCCCGAAGAGGACAAAACATTACCTTTAAAACAGTCGAAATAATCAAGGATTTTGTGTTTATAATAAGGAAAGTTGATTCTTTTCTTCGTTGAAAAATAGAAGAACTTACATCAACTGACAAAGCATATCCTTTGCGTCTACAATGCTACATTCGAAAAGATGAGAGCAAAACGATAACACGGCACGTTCTCATATCGGTAATATATTTTCAATAGTTTCATATTGTTTAAACATACTGATACAATGCTTTGTTCTTCTCTCGCTTAAACCCACTTTGTTCGTCGGGTTGGGCGTATCTTTTACTGCTGTTTTGCCGCCCTACCGTCCCTTTACACTCTAATAAGCATCTTGTTAGTCGCGTTGTCGCATTTTACCTTCCTCTGGTTGGTAATAATGTTTTGCTTGTGTTTTGTTTCTGTTCCTGTTCGCTTCCACTGATAAGCAAACGATTGTGTGGAGTGTTTGTGTCTTTTGAATTGGTTTACGTCGGACCCATTGGTACAAATCCTCCTCGCTTCCCGTCCCGATACTTAATCCCGATCGAATTCCTATCACCGGGGGTCGATAGCTCGTGTTCTACCAAAAAATGTGTTCCTCCTTTAAACGCACCAGCGGGATGAAGAGTTCTGTTTCTGTGTTTTTTTTTTTTGTGTATGCTTTTCTATGCTTTGATATTACATCCATGCCAATAATCAATCTAATAGACTCGTACTTGCTTTTGTTACTTATTTGTTTAAAGTGTTTCCTTTCCTTTCCATATACTCAGCACTTTATTGTTTGATAATAGCGGTCCGTTTTTGGCGGTTTCTAATTACGAAATTGTACCTTTTTGCAGGATACATAATTGGGAAGGCAAGACGATTGAAGGAGTAAGGAAAAGTTTCCAACTTATCAGTTAGCCCTCGCACCGTGAAGGTACGTGGATAGCGTGGAAAGCTCTCGTGCACTGTAGACTCTCACATTAATCAATCTGTTACAAAGGAATAGCGGAATTAGAAGGAAATTTTAAATGATGGTCCTTTGTGATCTTGGAAGTACGGCATACAGAGCCAGAGAGCCACAGAAGGGATATGGGAGAGAGGCGTCCTGTGCAAGTGTTTTAACTACGGCTGAATTCGATAATTACATTTCATAAGCCAAACTTCTATACAAAACGGTACAACCAAACGGTGCAAATCAACGTAACGATGGACTAAATTAGTTTATCATTAAAAAAACAGACATATGTTCACATTTCAATAAACACTTTGCGAATGTGAACTTCCAATTCCAATCTCAATCGATTTGTTTTCTACCAACGTTTTGTTGATTTCCGCACGGAATGGCAATTTGCGTTTGCTAAATTGGTGGAAAAAAATGTATGTTGTTTGTTGTGTTGTTTGAATGTTGTTTTCTTAAGTTAAACTCAAGTTTTAGAAGCCACTTTTCGTTATCTTCCATCCCTTTTTACTATTGTAGCTCGTTGTTGGTACTCTCTCTCTCTCTCTATAAATTTTATTCCCGGTTGTAAGATTTTGTCCTTTTTTTTTGCTTTTCTGATTTTGTGCTTCTGTATGTATGCTCTAAACATTAATGAGGTAGTTCCATTTTGTTCTTGTCTGTCTCTTTGCAAACTATTTCCGTGTTTCGTTTTCTGTACCGCCTATTCCTTTTTAATGTTATTTCGACAATTTTGCATTTTGTGTTTTGTTTTGTTCTTTTCTTTTTCCTGTAGGTGCACTTAATTTTTATGTTTTTGCTTCGTTTGTTTGTATGAAAAATATGTTTTCGTTTCTATACCTTCCAATGGCATTATGCAGTGTTTTGTTGTGGTATGGGGAGTAGTCTGTATATATAAATTGGCCTGTACCCGAGGGGGTTATGATTTTTTGTTGCATTTCTTTTCCCACCTAATTTCTGTAACTTTTTCCCTTTCTTGAGCTATGCCATTGCCAAATATTGTGTATATTATTTCCTCCTTTTTTCCTTATACAGCCCCCCAGCTTACTATTGTGTTTTGTTTTGTTGCTTGCCTTTTCGGTTTGCGTATTACGCATGTTTCACTATTTGTCCCTTAATTTACTTTTGCTGGTCCATTGTCGAATTATCGAATTCCCTTTTTTGCCTTGATTTGCATCCTGTTTTGCATGTTTGCTTGTTGTTTTTTTTTCATTTGCCAAAAAGAGTAAGTAGTAACAAAACACATGGAACACATGGAAAGTGTAATGAAACTGAATTAAATAAAAACAGAATTGGAAACAAGTACGTAACGTTCGAAAGCATTACTGACTAAACTGACTTGTACTACAGCTACTACCATCGGTTTCGAGCGATTATTTACCAATTTTTACCTTCATAAAACACACTTGACTACGTAAGACTAAGCTGCCTTTTACACGACACCGTTACCTATTCTGTTACCATTTTCTCATTTTCCTTTCGACATAATTAATACGTTACTAATACGATTTGTTTTGTTTGTTTTCCATTACTGTTTCCATCTACACATGATACATACACATTCCATTACACAAGTTACCCTTTTCTTAAGTTGTCATTTTTTGTTGTTGTTGCACTGCACCAAATTCCACTAGTTTCTGTAGGATTATAGCATAACCATTTCAATGTTCCACTTTGTGCCTATTTTCTTTTCCTTTTCCGTATTTTGTTTGCTTCATTCTGTTTCCATATTTCTAGAACAACATCTACTAACACACAAACCGCAAGTGATAGTTTTTTTTTTTTAATTTTTTGTTCTGTTTTCTGTGGGGACAATATTATGCCACTGTCACGCGTAATTTAGTGCGCGGAATTTACTCACATGGCTTTGCTTATATTGTTTTTCCCTCTCAGAGTGCATACAAAACTATCGCTTGAACCGGATATAGTGGAGTACCGGGTGTGTGTACCCTGCCCATTTTCACCCTTTTGCTGGGGATAATATACGACACGCTTAGCCTATATACAATTTCATCTAAACCATCCTTCCCAAAACATTTCCCTCCTTCACCGATTGATCATTTCCACTTTCTGATGGCGCCTTCCCTTCTTCCCTTTGCGTTACAACACATTTATGCTACACACTAGTTTCTTGCTCTGAGGTAAAGGTCAAATGGTTGCCATTTCCCCTAATCGTATCTCTAAACGGGTTTTCTCTCTTTGATAAAGAGCAGTTTGTCCTTTCCTGTTTCTATAATCCCATGGCTTTTTCCACCTTCAAAAGTGTCTCACTTCCGTTACCGGTACCATTTTTTCTTCACCCAGTCTGCCACCATTTTCACCACCATCAAACAACGCCGCCGCGGTTTGCCACCAGCATAGCTACCACCAACATTTCTTGTCTTCGTTTTGCTTGTCAATCCTTTTTTCTTCCTTTTGATAGGAATGTCTATTGGTTTTCCTCCTCATAGGCACGTTTTCCAACTCGTCGCCATTTGTTTTTCCATTCAGTTTTGCATTTCAATTATCTAATCGCTTTTCTGTCGCTTCTTTTGTCGTCATCGCATTTTTTTTTTTCATTCCTTTACAGCAATGTCTGTCCTTTGTTTTGATCCGTTTCCACACACACACACACACTAAGAAAAATCTCACTGCACTGATTTTCCCGAAACCGTTCGGTTGCCTGCTACTAGTGTCTGCCCAAGGTCCTAGCTCCTGCTTCAATTTCAGCTCGCTCTTCCACTGTTTTACTGTGTGTTTTCACATTCCTGTAAGATCTTACATTGATTTATCGCATCGTGCCTTAAAATTAATGAAAGCGAATGGTAGAGTTTCTTGTTTCCTTTTTCTCATTTTTTCCCCCCTTTCTTTCTTTCGCTCTCACCCTCTCTTTCAATCCGACTTAGAATGGGCAACGTACAAACATCTAAAGAACACAGTTAGTTAAAATATCTTTAAACACCAGGCAAATGGTTGTTAAAAACCTTTCACGAAATCGAATCCACCACTGCGTCGATCGCTGTAAAGCGGCGTGCAAACAATTAATGTTTTGTTAGTTTGTTGTGTGTTTTGTCTTTTGGAAATAAAACATTAAACCAACCCCCTGAGGTTTTCTTCATCTTTCACCTTTTTCCATCGTTTTCCCGATTTCCCCCCCCTTCAAATAACGTGCTTTATCTCTTCCTGGCCACAAGCTAGGAGGTTTGTATATTAGTACCGTTTAGTACCGTCGTGTGTTTGTGTAGTATAGTTTATTTGT
>KB696640.1:0-11491 GCA_000349165.1 Anopheles christyi | reverse complement strand
GTGTATATTTAGCGTGTGCTGTACCGCCTTGAAAGGTTCACACTGTTCGCTCCCACCAGTAGTAGCGTGAAAATGGCAAAATCACTCTAAGTGTTACAAAGCACCAGGCGCCTCCATCGTTTCGCGGAAATACCGGAAAAGTTAAAGTCGTGCCCTGTTTCTTGCTTTCTGGATTAAGATACAAGGCGTTTTCTGTGTCCGTGCCTGTATCAAAGCGAGTGTGCGTGTGCAGTGTAGCTATAGAGGGTGGGACGCAAGCAGAGAAAATTAGTGCAAAAGCGCAAGGGAAAAATGGGATGCAGCGCTGTACAGCAGCAATCAGGCACCCAAGGACAAAGTACACAATCACAAACGATGGCACCGTCAGCGGGCAATGCAATCGTTATCGTGCGGCAGGCGGGTACGGTACCGCCCGCACAAGGACCAGCCCCACCAGCAGCTTCCCCACTAACACTACCTCAGCAACAACAGGCTGAAGCGGCAACACTTCAGCACAAAAGTCTGAAAACGAGCCACAGTGCGCTGGTGAAAATTCTCGAGTCCGCCCCACTCAATGCTGTGAAATCAACCAGCAGCTCGACCAGCGCGTCGGCATCCGCACCCACCAACAGCACTGCTGCCGCTCCGGTCATAGCCGTAACGCCGAAGATCGATTTCTGCCCCTGGAAAAAGACAACGATCGCCAAAGAGTGGTTGAGTGCGCAGGGCAGTGTGAAGCAGCGGGAGGAAGTGGGACTACCCTCGGTGGTAGTGCTGGCAGGGCCTCGGTTAGAGGGTCAGGAACAGCAACAGCGTGTAGTCATTTGTGCCATCGAGAAGAAGGAGGAGCAGAAGAAGGATCAGATCGCCATGGAGGAGGACGAAGCGATCGAGACTGGATGTGAGGAGCTGGATGCGGAAGATGAGGAGGAGGAAGAGCTGGAGGCACGGTTAGCGAGTAAAAAGGCGCGCAGCTCGAGCAGTTCGAGCAGCTCGTGCAGCAGCAGTGGTAACAGTTCCTGCCGTAGCCGGGAGTCATCTCTGTCGTCAGCGGCATCGCCCGAACCGAATAGCAGCGGCGATGAAAGCAGTAGTAGCGGCCTATCGTCCGGCGACCGGTCCTCCTCTTCGTCATCGGCGGCATCGTGCTGCACCTGCTCGTCGGATCATCTCATCAACGATCTCTGTCAGCAGTTTGAGGAGAATCTCTGCGAAGATCACGTACGTTTAGAAAGCGATTAGATCAGAGTTACTGTGCTACTGCCCAAACGATCACAATTTCCTTCCAATAATGCTCTAGAAGAACTCGTCCCTAAAACATACAGTTCAGAATTGTTTAGTAACATATCTTCTTCCCTTTTCTCTTGCGGCTCATTTTTTTCCAGGGTTTCTTCCGACGGTCGATACAGCAGAAGATCCAGTACCGACCGTGCACGAAAAATCAGCAGTGTAGCATTCTGCGAATAAACCGCAACCGCTGCCAGTACTGCCGATTGAAGAAGTGCATCGCCGTCGGCATGAGTCGTGACGGTAAGTGACCTTTTCCAACATTATTTCTTTTCTATTGCAAATTCCCTTTTGAACAACGCTGGTACTGGTTGCTAAAAGTCGTTTCAAACTGTGAGGGTCATTTCAATTAGCTAATTTGATGTACAAGATGGGTAGCCGAAGATTATGGCTGCTGGAAATGATCATTAAATGCAATTTTAACTACCGATCCGTTCTCAATGTCCAAGAGACAATGTCCTCCCATGCCCTGATGCCTTGAACCAAACCTAATCCATAATACAACTTGCCCTTCTTTTCGAAAACTGTGCACACCCTTTCCATTTTGGACCGTGTGTGTGTTTGCTGACCTCCTCCGTTCCAGCTGCCATCCAAAGACAGCGAATAAAAAAGCTATCAAAGCCTCGTCTCCACACGCGAAGGTCGACCCGAGCGACTCGATGGAGCTACCATTAAAACTGCCATCGAAAATATTACCCTCTCCCTGAAAAACAAGTGAAAAAAAAAAACAGTGGAGAAGATCGAAATGGTGTTGCACATGGCTGTCATGGACAGCCTCTGGTGCTACTGCTGCTTCTGCCGCCTCACACCGTGTCCAAATTTTGGGGTGTGAAGGACACAGCAATCTTCGGTCAGTGGTCCACTTTTCGATGGTCTGCTTCAGTGTGCACGCCTCTTCTCCCTTTCCCCTTTTGCTGTACTGGATATGAATAGCGCGAACGCGGGCCTATGTTTGTGTGTTGATAGAGATGTTTTGAGGCAGAATGAGCTCCAGAAATTCGCTCACCTCGCCACAACGATGATGGCCTTCGGAGATAATTTGGCTGTTGGATTTGTTATCTCGGTCGGGCCATGGTTTTAGAGGTTGACGGCAGGTGAGAGCTATCGACCGTTTTTGGCGGCTAGAGCGTGGAAGAAGATTAACCAACGGCTTCTTCACGACCTCCTCCAACGAGGCTGCCCCAGTTGGGAAAGGGAGTGGTTACATCTTCAAAGCGCTTCTCTGCTTTCAAGGCTTCTGGAGTTGTTTGAAAATGGATGGGGGTCAACTGTACTCATTCGATGATCTCGATATGGGAAGGTCAAAATGTGTGGAACTGGATCTCGTGCCTATTAAGATTACATTGTGTGTTAAGGGGAGAGCGTATTAGCGCTGAATGTCTTGTGCAACAAATAAAGTCATCCTCACATTCTACCAATCGTGGTAAAGAGAAGGGCCAAAGGGACGTAGCGCAACAAGCAGCAACAGTACGAGGATGCTGCTGGAGCATGGTGAGTCGATTGTCTGTGTGTATAAAGCTCAGGGCCAAATGTTGCTGCAACTGCTTGGAACGAAACGAGACACACGATGAGCGATTGCTGCATGACAAAAAGGGACGCATAGCGAGCAGTGATGGTTGCAAAAAATACCTTCGCGTACAGTTTTTCAACCCCTCCTCAAGCTCTCCCTCTGTATTTCGGTGTCGCATGCGCGCAACAGTCAACATTACACGCGACCAGAAGGGAGCAGACAAGGCGAGAATAACGTCATAGACCGAAAGCGAAAACGCGCCATCGTTATGCTGCATCTCGGTTGCGCTACTGCTCCGCCATCAATGTTGGCCTGCTCGCTCTCCCTCTACGAAGGCCCAGCGAGGCCATCGCGCCGAGTTCAACGACCGTCTAACTGGGCCATAATCATTTTGAACTTTATTTAGGTCAGAAAAATAAACTCCCCCTCCCCACGCTCAATCCCTATGGCACGCGTGAGCATGAGTGAGGCGGAGCGATCGGTGCCGTCGAGTATGTCGCGCTACTCTCTCACATGTGTTGTGACAGCCAAGCGCAGCTCTCTTGTGCTTGTCGCGTTGAGAGAGGAGGTTTGCGAGGAGTTTGGCGCGAGAGCAAACGGGGGGTAGTTTTGAGACGACGGCCTAGATTGTGTCCCCGCCTCACACTCGCTCTCACGCTCCGCTCTATCTCTCGCTCTCTTCGTCTCTTTGGTCGTTTGGTGCTCCACCACAAGATCGTTCATTTGGTTTTTGTGCGTTCATTTTGGGGTGGTTTTAGATGCGTTAGAGCGAGTGCGCAAGCTCAGCAAGGGGATGAGGACGGTGTAGACGTTCTCGCTCGCACCATTTCAAGGTAACATTTTGTTCGTTCGTTCATCCGTCCTCTGTACCGGAGTGTGAGATTCTTCCGTTCCAATCGTTTCTCACTCTCCCTCTCGCTCTCTCTCTCTCTCTCTCTTTCTCATCTACATGCACCCTTCCATTTATACTCGGCTTAGTAGGCCATAGGTTTTATGTATGCTCACTGCGAAACCCTTACGTTGGGCATGTTCGCTCTCTCGTTTTATTTCTCTCTCCCTTTCTTACTTATGGTGGAGTGTATTCATTTTCTCGCTTGTCGAACGACCTCCGTTCCAAATCGGAGTGCATTAACCCCGGACCAAGTTGCCTCGACCGATGCCTATCCCTTCCTCTTTTTCAACCCCTATTTCTACACACACTCATACGTTCGCTGTGGGTATTTTACTGGGTCGAGGAGATCTAGCTGATGTGAAGGTTTTTTTTTATTCGGTTGGAACTGTGGAACTGAAGTTACCAAGTTTCACTTTCTCTCCAACGGCACCGCAACCAATGCGAGGTCTCATTATCACCTTCCGTACTGGGTTTATGGTTGTTTTTTAGATTGATTTGGTTGTACTTTTTCATAAATTTTTTATACACACACTCGTATGTTTTCTTTTGGGTTGAGTTAATCTGAGAAGAAGATTGATTGGTTTGATGTTTGATGGAGCTTTTTATAGTAGGCTTTGCATTGCCTTTCCCTATCATGTACTTGTTATCTGTTTGCTTTTCACCCTCCCACCTCCGCTATGTGAGTTAAAAAACACACTGGCGAAATCACTTCCTTTTCCTTTCCATCCTCATCCCCAAATACGGCTCCGAATGAATTATGTGTTTCGTAATCGCGAATTGAATTCGTTTTCGACGGCGCATCCGTTCCACACATTGGGAATTTTAATCAAACCCGAACCTTGCGACCATTGCACAAAGCGGCCGTACGGTTTGTGTGTGTCTGTGTCTGATAACTGATGCATCATAGCGCTCGCAATCGGAATTGAACGAAACATATTCCTGTGTGCTAATTCATCTCACGCACACCCAACTACACAAGCGCTCCTAAGCTCTCCTAAAACACCAACGTTTGGTTTGGATCGGTAGGAAACTTTCGTTTTCTATTTTTACTCCATCGCAGGCCCGCTCCATTGGTCATACTAGCGTGTGTGTCTGTGGTGGTACGGCTTCCCGAAACATTCAACGATCAATTTTAGCGATCAGATTAGAGACTAGGCAGACCGGGAGTAGCCCGGAATGCACCCACACGAGCACACTCAAATTGCATATAAAGGCGAGGCACGCTTCATGTATTGGTGGATTATTCATATTTGTAAAATTATAAAAAGTATCAAATTAAATTTAAGGAGCCCGGTAAAACAATCAAATAATGTAGAAACGTTCTGATCTTACCTTAAAATATGTTTAAAAAAATAAATATTAGCATTTTTCATAATACCTTACATCGTGTTCATTTTCAAATTCATCCAAACCACTCACACGCACACACCAGAAGATGGCGAAGTTCATGGAGCATTCATTAGAGCTAAAGGCGGGAGGGAGAATAGTTCATTCGAGTTTCAAGGCTTTTTCACCCCTCCTGCATACATCCCACTCTACCCTCCAAACACTCCATTTGCCCCTTTCTGTGATGCGTGACAGAGCGAGAGCGGGCGTACCAACGATCGAGAACCTTTCCCTCTCACACGCACGGTAATCGCTTCTCATCGTCATCGTCGCGATTGTCCGTCGTCGTCGGGGGTCGTTGACTCTTATTTCGGTCATGCAGGTCGTTCACTTGTTTTACAATTCATGCGAACCTCCCCAGCAGTAGCAGCAGCAGCGCACAAAGCAAATGGCAGCAGCGCGACAGCAACAGTATGGTAGACGACGAACCCTCCCACCATATTCCTTCCCCCCTGTCCTAGCCCTTCTCATCCACAAAAAGGGGTCTTTGGGTAGATTTGCGCCTTTATTCCACATGGGAGGAGGGTGGCTTTTTGTTTCATCCTCAACCCCTCCACCCGCTCATCTCATTCGACTGGACTGAAAATTAGGTTGCATGGTCGTTGTCCTCGGGCATAAGTCTCGGGCTACCCTCTCGCACTTTTCGCGCAACTGTCCTTCCTCTTCCTCACCCCTCTTGCTCTGGTTTTGTGGACGACAATCTGGAGCACAGTGTTCTTCTCCTCTTCTGGTGTCCTCTTGCGTATGTGTGGAGAGGGTGGAGGAAGGCTGGTAGAGCAGATAATGAGAAGCCGCGAGGTTCGAGGGGGTGGCAATGCTTGAGCAATCGTCATCGTTGTCGCGTGTGCCGAGCTGCATAAGCTAATGAACACTCGCAGGGAACGTAGGCAAAGCGAGTGAGTGAAAAAACCGGGCGTACGAGTGTGAGTAGGATGCAGCTAGCTTAAGAGTCAATGCAAAGTATTGCTCAGCCCTCAGTTGTGGTGTTGGTACCAATAGAGATTTTTGTTTTTTGCACATTCGGAAGAAAACACAAGGAAATCATGACCCATTTCGAATGGAACGGGGCACGTTTTGTGTTTTTGCAAATAAGCAAATAATGGTTATTTAAACATTTGTTGTGAATTGCTATTTTTAATTGAGCATTCATACGCTGCCTAGATGCCGTTCATCATTACAATTTGTATTTGAAGCTCTTTTGACATCATTAATAATAGTTTATTGCCTCCATGTTATATAAAACCTCATACAACGTGTCTCGCTTCCCACCGTCACAGATGATCCGTCGATCATGCAAAAAGAGGTGTATGAACCACATCACATCTCACCCTTTCCCGTGCCAGATTGCCACCCAACGATGGGAAACTTGGAGACACGATTTCACTTTCCCTTTTCTCGCGATCGTCACATCTTTCTTGCCCTCATCGCACCTTCTTTCCCTTTGGCCTGACCGGTCATCAAGGAGAGGAAAGCCATCCGCGTGTGTGCGCTTAATGTGTGAACATGGCGTCTCAACACGAAGCAGGAAGTGAAACTTTTTTAACGATCAGTGTGGTGAAAAGAGACACATATAGTCCGCCATCACCCAAGTTTCATATTTGAGGAGGGAAATACTTTCACTTACCGCAGTAGTGAATATGATCGAAACGTTACCAAACTTACTAATCAGCTAAATACTTGTATAGCTCGTTGTGATGTAGTTGTGTATGGATGTTGCTTTTTTTCGCAAATTTTTGTATTTTAAACTTTAAATACCATTGAATCGAGTTTGACAACATGCAAAGTTACCATTTTTTACCGGTTTTTGTAAAATATAAAACTCACATTGAGTTGAAATTGAAAGTTTATCCAACGTAACATGGCTGTGATTTATTGCCGTGCTTTTAACTCATCCCAACCAGTACCGAGCTGCACGGAGACTTATTTCCCTCCCCATGAACTGCCTGCCATACCAGCAAGAAGTAGGTCATTTTACGATTTGTAACCCGATGTGCGGAGCCCGGTCAATGAACTTGCCCTCGCCCGTCGGCTTTAAATGTTCGCTCGAAGACGTCGCCATACTGCCGCTCATTGGAGAGTAAAGCATATTATTATTACCTTTGCTAGTAAGGGGATGGGAAAAAAGGGGGTGATGTACTACTACTTCTGTGGTGTCTCGTCGGTCCCCCCCTTCTCGTCTCGGGATGGAGAAACGGTTGAGTGAATGCAAATTTCACCGAGCCTACATTTAGGGGTAAATTTGTGCAGGACTGCATTTGAATACCTGGCAGCAGTATTTATGGAAACTGAGCAGCGACACAAATCATTCTCGACGAGTCAATGACAGGCAACGAGGATTCTTCCGTTCGCATATCATTACGACCGCCTGTATGTGTGTCAAAGTTCATTAGAGGACGGTTGGTTTATGCATATTTTATGTGAGCATATGCATTGAAATGTTTCCTCATTAGGTAACAGTTCAATTAAGCCACACATCGTGAAGGAAGTTAATTACGGTTTTCCCCCTCTCTTTACCACTCTTTCTCTGTCTCTCTCACTTGAACACCACACAGGACTCAAATCTCGGCTGAAAACAAAACACACACAAACATTTGAGGTTGATTACATCGTTATCGTACAAGTCACTGACCTTATGTGGAAAATGGCCTAACATTTTCACCCTGTGGCATAGGAAAAAAATGTTGTTAGAATGTCGTTGAACTCTTCCCAAGAACGACTCCCACCCACGATTGGCCGCGTGTCGATGAACTGTAACGGTTTGTTCTAGGCGGTTCTGGTTCTGGAAATTGTCCAACCATGGACACGAACACGAACTTGCATTAAAAGCTTCATTTATTGCTGTTGTCTGATGTCAAGTTAATTGTTTTGTTTTTTTAATATTGATTTTACTTGCTTAGAAATTGAAACAAAGTTTAATTATTCATTATTCACCCTAAATCATCAAAATCATACGCATTTCATGCGTTCACTGTTAAAGCACGCAACAGAGGCGCCCTCTAGCAGCGAGCTTTCGGTACTAGCGGCCAAGCTTTCCGGTGAGTGATCTGCTGCAAAATGTTTATTGAGTGCTCTTTCACTCATTCACTCCAAGCTTATTCACTCATAGCGTGAAGACATCAAAAGAAGAGTATGGAGCGAGCTGATTCGCTGAAGAAGGAAAGAGAATGGTATTAATAAAAGGGAATAGAACGTGTGGGCGAAAGAAAAGAAGTGAAAGAAAGAGAGAGATAAAAATCCAGAGTAAATCGAGGGTGAACCAAGGTTACCACGAGTCAAGGACAACCAACAGGCGGCTCCACTTGTGTGTTATTCTATATATCCAACTGCTCCAACTGCGTTCTGGATGGAATTGGGGATAAACAACGAATTAAAAAAAGAGGAAGAACAGCTTCGAGAGAATCATTCCACTGCTGACGGTTTCCAGATCTTGTGATGAAATTTATGGGATCATTTAGCGCTTATTTTAGACAAATAATTTGATGGTTTTCTTACCCTTTATTTGTAATATGGAGGATAATGAAGATGCTCTTGCTGCTTAATTCATTATCTTGATAACATACTGTACCACTGTCATTACATCACATTTTGGTTAGTAGAGTTTTATTCCCTGGAACTTGTCCTTGAGGGTGGATAAATTTAGCGTAAAGCACTCCCATTACAACCATGCGCCAAACATGGAAAGATGGACCTAATGCTGCAAGGTCGACCTTCCGTAGTCCTCCTTTTTACGGTCCAAGGGCAGTCCCGTACACCGGCACCAAAGCCCCAAAGTATGAGCAAAGAAAAATCCCCATTAAAAACGCAACACCTTGTCGCATTTCTGGAAGCCTGCTAGAAATAGTTTTTCCCATTCCCACCGGGTTCCACCTTCAAGGTCGGTCACGAATGCCATCGCATTTTCATTCCTGGCCCACACCACACCTGCGAAGGAAATATGAAACGTTTGCGCCTTATGAAGGCGTGTGTGAGCAATATCCCCCTTCCCCATAACCTTGCTATGAAGCACGGGGAAAGGTAATGGTGACTTTTCCACAAAGTATAGGCGCGCAATTTTCCAATCTAATTTACGTGGCACACAACGCTCGATGGATGCCGCAAGGGTGTACTGGCTCGCACCCTTACATCCACAGCACAGCACTGCCTGCTGTTCTAACCTGCTTTCGTTCACAGGATAAGCAATGGGGTAGAATGGGAGCAATGGTACCGACTGTGGAAATAATGGGCAACGATACAGTTTTCCATAGTTTGTTGCAGGTCCCTTTTTCGAGGAAATGCTTAGCGAAGATGGGTTTTCGGGGGGTGGCCGGCTGGGTGCATGGATGGATACAGAGAGGAGGGTCATGGACGTGTGTGTAAAAATAAATTCCGCACACACGTTCCTTCCCCAACTCCACCCACTCTCTCTCTCACACACTCACTCTTTGCGGGATGATTTTGTTACATTTTTTCTTCGCTGTTGTTGTTGTGTGCTGGCCGTTGACGTGTGCGATAAAGTGCTGCTTCTGCGCGCACCGTATCATCCCACTCCTGTTCCTGCTCATCCCACCCACCCTCACTCAGGGACCTCACCCCTATCTCCCACACCCTTCTTTCGTCAATTCTACGTACGCTTGGCTCGGCATTCAATTCGGATAAGTTCAAGGCCACAGTACGACACAAACGGTCCCGCAAAAGAGCGAGAGCAGGTTGAGTTCGTTCGCCGATCAACAATGTGATGTGAGTGCTCGAGGTGATGGAACTCGTAGAAATGCGCCAGAATAATTGAATCAAACGCAAAACACATTTCTTGGGGTGTAATGTAGGAAACAACATTTATAATTTGATTGCAATGATTGTTCCCGGTTTTTTCCTAGTTTGTATGATTTTTATCATATGATAAATGAGTGACGAATGATAAGTGACGCTGCTCGCTCGCAGTAGCACGTGGAGATAGATGGAGGTCATGAGCATGGCCGCTCGAACGGAAGCTCACATTCTACCGGTCTCCTCCATCATCATGATCATCATCATCATGATCATCATCGGCTCGATAAAACCTTCGGTGCGCGCGTGTGTGGGTGACATTGATAAAACTCGCTCGCCGCCACACGCGCGCGCTCTCCGTGTGTGCGCTTCCCGGTTGAACGCTCTCGTGGCTGGCGGACACTCAGCTCACCCACTCAGCTTACCCTTAGTTGGCGATGAGTGCTGGTACCGCGCTCACGCTGATGGTGGAGGCGCCCCAAACCAAAAGCAACTAACGGCCCACCTCGCCAGTGAACGACGAGACGTTGAACCGGGCTGCTGCGAAAAAGGAGAGCAAAAGCGCGTGCCTCACGTGTTTGTGTGTGTGTGTGCATTATAATGCCCGCAGGTCGCTTTTGCTGCTATTGCGAAGCGCATACAACGGTCGTTCACAAAACGTCATTTGCTGCTAGCGAGTAGTGTTTGTGGCGTTTATACAAAATACCAGTATCATTCAGTAGTGGAAGCATCTTTTGAAATGCTAACAGTGTGCTGGGTGAAGGTAGCAAATAAAAAGGTGATTTTTGTGTTACAAGCGATCTAATAACCTAACAAAGTGTATACAGGTGGTTACTTCTTGTGTTTTCAACAAGGATGAGCGTAATATGAAAATGATTTCCAATATAGCGAGAATCGGCAACAAAGTGTCACAGTGTTAAACCATAAAGTGCGCATCGGCATTCAGTAGCCTCCCACTCCCCCACCCTCCTTCCCCCTTTGTTTGCCGATGATGGTTCGGTGGTGATGATTTGGCCTTTTGAATGGGTGGCAAGGCGAAGGTCATATCCTCGGAAATACACATCCGTGCGCGCGTCATCCAGTCGCTTTTTTTTGTACGCTTTATACACATGTGTTTGTGTGTGTGTGTGTGTGTATGTGTGTGTGAGTGATTGTTTCCGTTGTATGTGTCGGCCAAGGACCGACATTCCAACACATGCCGATAGCGTGAGAGAACGAGAGCACAATCCATTTCCACTGCTCGTGCGGGCAGGAAGCAACAAAGAAAAAACAAACAACGACCGTATAAATGCCGCAAGGATACGAGAGTGGGTTGTAAATGTCCTTTTTACACCGAATGAGGAGGGGTCTTCCCCATCTCTCACACCTTGAGCTCCATCGTGTATGTGCTCTGGTGCCTCTCTACTAGCTAGTTACTAGTTCGAATCCGTATCGTTTTTGTAGGTATGCGTTTATATGCAGCATGAATATAAGCAAAGTAGGGAAACAACAACACCAAAACGCCACACGAAACTAAACCGATAAAACACGACACTATACACACACACACACCATCGGCGAGAGTGTGTGTGTGTGTGTGTGTGTGTGTGTGTGTGTGGGACGAGCTCGAACCACCAGACCAGAGTACAAGTTCGAGGTCATTCGCCATTCGGTGGTTGGCGACGGTCGCTTCAAGCAAGACGACGACCACGACG
>KB696639.1:0-11431 GCA_000349165.1 Anopheles christyi | reverse complement strand
AAAAAAAAAACATTCTAAAGGGAGGACAGGCAAGAATGGCAAAAAATTTAATCATTCTCCCAGGAATGCGTGTCATAAACCACTGAATCCAATCAGACGATTCATGATGCAGGGCACGGACACGGTTCATTCATCCGGAAGCACAAACGATTCGGGTGGCATTCTGACAGTAAGGGGAACGTCATTTCAAATCCGAGGGACATTCTGGTGAGGCAGGATTCCCCTTTAGCGATGAACTTCATTTGTTCCCACTTTTTGTTCTCGAAGCTGTTTTTGAGCTGAAAATGTCTCTTCCTTTTTTTTTGGTTTCGTATTTTGCTCTCTACAATATCTTTGTTTTCCTTTGCTATTTAGTTGCCTGTTGGTGTAGTTGGCCACATCTCTTACAAAAAAAAAAAAAACAACAACAACACGTCGTCCAAAAAGAAAAGCATTACCACAGCAGGGATCTAGCACGCTGAGACTATGTGTGCCATAATCGGATGGTCTCCGTAAAGCCGATCATTCGATTTGCGATAGAATGGGCTATTTTCGGTCGAAGCACCACCACCACCATGTACGGTGTTGGGCAAACGATCAAGCCAGACCATTCGACCATTCGATCGATTATCACGTTTTTAGACCTAATATCTAGCTGGAGCGAATGCCGGCCACGACACGCTGCTCGGCTCGAGTGTGCAGAAGACTTTTAATTCCAATAGTGGATGGGATGGATGAAAACCAATTTATTTCCCATTTACTTCCGCAGCTTCCTGGTTGGGCCTGAATGGTAGAGCGTTATTCTTTACCTCACGCACACTTCCGGTCGATTTTTGCACCACACAGCGGAATGACACAGCGGCTGCGGGTGCGGCTTCCGATCCGGACTATATTCGTTAACCACACGTGCCTTCAATGCCACTGTGCTGTGGGGAATTTTCCCAATATTTACGGCTGTTGTGTGTAAATCCCGGCCTGTCGATTGACACTGCAATCAACGTTACTCATACCCTTTCGTACGCCGTTTGAATGCGAAGTAGTGTTTTGTTTATTTAATCTGGGGTTAAATGACCACAGAGTGATATTTGATGCTAGAAAGCTTAAGCTTGCAATGAAAAGAAATAATTTATAAAATCTATTGATTGCAAAATGTTTCTATATCTGTATGTGTTTTTGTTTTATCTCAATGTTTAGTTAACCTATACGTTTAGAGCGGTATAGAACATAACTCTGAACCCTTGAGTATTATATTAACGCTTGAAAATAGACCTTGTTTTAAAGCAGTGCTGATCAGGCTCAAAAACTGCTTTAGAATCAATCGACCGTTTTGATGAAGATGAAAATCTACATCAAGAAAATCACATTTTCAACTCGTGCTTAGCTGGGCACAGGTATGTCATACAACGTCCCACATGCTGGTCACTTGCATCTGAGTGCACCGAACAGCAAGGATCATTAATATCAATTCCAAAATCCGGAACCGACCGATCGGACGTGGTAGTAGAAGCGAATTAGGTGCCGATATTTGACGCGAATCAGTTGGAAACGGAACATATTGGATGGGTCTGATGAGTGATGGAATTGTGATTGGCAGGCTAATTAAATTATTTACCGTACCGGTGTACGATGGCGAAACTTTAGCCAGCAAGTACAGTAAAGGAAACGTTGCCAGTGGCTCCGTATGTGCTAATGTCCAGCAGGACATTCACTACCATTCTGTGGTATTTTGGGTTTGGGACTCTTGCCTACCGAAGAACACAAGTATTCCAATACTTTGCAGGAGCAACAGAAACGTCCATGGAGAAACGATTTTGCTCGCTTTCCAAAATCAACGAATCGATGATGTTGATTGAACGGTGATAAATCGGTGAGTAGTGCCGATTTAATAAATCTTCAAATCAGGACATCATCGTACGAACTCCAACCACATCCGCATGTTCAGACGCTTGCTGGACAGGAGTTTGGCCGTCGTCGTGAACAATTTTGGTCGGAATTTTGGGATACCGATGCTGGAATGTCGACCCGTCGATAGCTATTCTCCGGCGTGTTCGACGGTGAACGGTTAAGGAAAGGTCGTGTGATGTTGAATTTCATGAACGTTGAGTTGCTTCGTTTGGTGAAAATGGTTCAGTTCGGAACCGCAAGCAGCACTCGGCGTGCAGCAACGGCGTGTCTGGAAAATGATTAATCGATACAATGGTTAAGGGTTAGGTTCATAAATACCATACGTCAGCGGATAGATACTACTCGAAATAGTCCGTTTGCCGGCCGGAGTAACCTTAATGGTATTCGTGTTGACCGCACTCATGAGCTGGTGGGGTTGGCCTCTTCAATATCTTCATCATATTTACTGCCAAACGTTGTTTTTGCAAAACGTCAGTCGAAAGTGTGGTCGAGTTTCTTCTTACAGGCTGAGAAGAATGATAAATGACGTGAGGTTGGCTGATGGAGGCGCTGTAGCTTCATCAGCCTATGCGATTTATTCTGGACGCTATTTTGCTCCAAAAAGCAAACGTCAAACTATTTATCAAACCTGGCAAGAATTGTATACATTCTTTGATGTATTATTGAACCAACCGAAGCATCATGGGACGCGTTTGTTAGACTGTGTAGGTTGGATGGAGCTGTTAGGTCCATTTTTTAGGAGGGGTTTTTTCCTACAGCTTTACCTTAACATCATTTGTCTCATAGTGAAGCTAAATGTCTTTATCAATCGCCATGGCAACGCTCTTTTCCAAAATAACTCTGTTCGAGGGTACGTCATTAAGGTAGTTGATTTTCTAAAGAAATTGGTTTTTTACCCGAATCAGTGCATGCTTCATAAAAATCTTTAAAGACATTTTATTCGAGTCTGCGTATGGGATTGATAAAACATTAACTGAATACTGCCTGCATGCGTGCACATCATTTTACAAGAAGTTGCTTTACTGCATGGCCTTTAGTTGCCACCCACAAATCATGTATGGATAAATCGAGCATAAGAAACTGCATTACTAACTGAAATAACTTCATTTCCTTCCGACGGCAAGTCCGGTTATGAAACTGTCGGTGAAACTGTAACTTTAATAATAAAACATTTTTCAATCACACCCCGCCAAGGCAATGGATAAGTTAAACTGTTAAAATACATTACCACCAACCCCGAGAGCAGGAGCAGGACAACTTCCATTGCACCAGCGGAAATAGCTCTTTGCCCGATAAACCTCGGCCAAGCCAAACTAGTTCGGGCAGAAAGGTGACGAAAAGAGTTGGAAACCTATCCGTTTAGTATGCACCAGGTTCGCTTCTCATGCGTACTATATACATGCAGCGACGACGGCAGCAGTGGCACGTGTGGTTGCAAGGCGACGAAAAGTTGTGTATAAACCAAACCATAACTTTTACTCAAAATTCTATAGTTTCTTTCACCATCCTCTCTGTTTCCCTTCGTTCTCTGCTGTCGAAGGACGTGTGGGCATGTGTAGTGCGTTTTCGGTTTTACCTTCGCATGTCCTTAACTGTACCCGTACTTCAACGTCATGCAGCAAATGTGTGTACGGCAAATGTGTACGAGTATGTGTGTATAATACTTTACTTTGAAGAAGTTTTGTTTGCTGCACTTATCCTCTTATTTAAAATCCCCTCCGTAAGCTTACTGTTTGGTTGAAATTGTTCGCTTTGTGGGATGAAAGCTTCACAAGAACTCGGCTCGCCTTCCCCCCTTGGCCGGTTCACAGTGTTATCAACTGTTTGCATACATGAAAAACTTTCAATGCTTAGCTTGGCACAGGTACAGGTTGGCGCGTTAGTATGAGGGGGCAACATTTATACTCCCGGGACGAAAATTGAAGAATCGTAAATACCGGTAAAGGTAACGTGGCGAGTCCAGGCTGGGGTAGCCTCGCTTTACGGGAAACTTTTTGAAAGGCGAGCCAAAAAGTCAGTTCTCCGGGACTTTGAGACTTAGTTTTTAAAATACTGTGCATTTTTTTTCGACAGTTCGTTAGGCGGGTGTTTACGCGGGTGATGGTCAGTCGCTTAAAGATGTTTGTAAATGAATTACCACTCTGGACGATGATGGGGACCCAGTACCACTACAACTACCGCCCATTAGTAAAAATAGATCTCATCGTTTTCGCTCGTCTATTAAACCGTTTAACTGTTCGTGAAATTTTAATACTGTTTCAGAATTTCTTTACAGTTTGAGTAAGGCCAAAAGGAGGTAAAAATATAAATTTACATATCCCTCAGTTGTTGTTGCCTGGAATGATCATATACAGACATCAAATCATGTAGTACAAAATTAAATTACTGTCTTAGCAGTAATAAATGGTTTTAACAGGTAAATAAAATGTAACTTTTTGCAGCTTGGAATTTGCATACAGAGACTATTTATCATAAAAAAAATTTATTATGCAGAACACTTCCACAATGCTTTTAATGCTAATTTAATCTGTTTTTTAAACAGAACTTGTCTCTGAACTTTGACTACGTGTCAGAATTATACTTATTTGGGTTTATATCACTAAATTTGTCGATGTTCATTTGAATTACGAATATTGAGCTCAAGAAGAATCAAATGACAATTAAAACACATTCATATCTCTAACCATATTACATCAAAAAGAGCTCAACAATGCCATGAAAGAATGTCAAATTGAATTACCAAACCAAGAAAGCAAGCAGCACAAGCCCTTGAAATCATTAATCTGAACAAATTGAGATTTTTGATGCTCTACCCTCCCTAAGCCATACATTGAGTTTTGTGCGTAGATACACTCATGTGTATTTTATCTCGTCCACTGTGGGCACGACAATCAAAAGTGGGCACAACAAAAGCATCTCTCATTGGGGTTTCGGGCAGGACAGTATCAGCCCTCTCCGTACCCGATTTAAGATTCAATTTTACGGTCTTTTCCCAGCATAGATTATCCCGGGGCAGCAATCTAGGTCCATCGATGGATCCGATGTAAAACCTTTGCAATGACTTGCGAATCCCTGCAGGTCTCGTCAGTAAGGTACCTTTAGGCAAAACTGAATGCTGTTTGATCCTGAATGTGTGGGACGTTTCGTAAGTGCGCATCACCGGGTTGGGTATTCCAACGATCCGTAGTTCTACGTAGGGGAATGGTGGAAGTCAAGATAGTGCCGGTTCCGGGCTAAAGAACAACTGAGGTTGAATTCTGCGTTTCCGGCAGTGTAAGTCTTGCATACTAATGAATCAATTAAACTTCTGTCATTATCAGTGTAAAATGTACGCTTTCGTGACGCTGCAGGATGCCGGATAGCTTGGCCAGCACCAAGTGTTCATCTGGAAATTATGTGAAGTTTCCTTGGAGAACTGAAGATTCATTCACCGCCGTAGCCGGGCACTATGATGAAGGACTTGATGCAATAATCCTACCACGATCACAGCAACCGGCTTCGGGCTGGTAGTTTGGTCGGTTTAATTGAGGTTAGGAATTGCTTCTTGAGATGCTACCGGTTGTTGCGGAAGCAACTTCTTCTGTCTGGACGTAGGTTCGTGCTGCACTGGCAAAGTAACTGCCAATAATTGCATTAGGAAAATGGACTTCAGGAATGATGTGAAAGTAGTGCCTTTAAATTGAATCGAAACTGCTACTGGTAGTGGTTACCTCCACTAGCATTGCATCTGCTATTCCTGCAATGAGTGTCGTACAAGGTGCCAAGGTTGACAACTGAAGAAAGGTAATAATAGGGAGAAGATATCGATTGTACATTTTTGGGAACGAAAGAAGAACTACTTAAGATGTTACAGTAATGTGAATTCCAACGTAGACGATGAACTATCTTAAACTTTTAATAAGCAAACATTTCTTCAGAATTATTATGTAATACTCCAAGGTAAAACAACCGATGTAAACCATTCCTTATTTAAACTAAGATTCATATGTTTAAGCAACACCTCTGATTGTTAGACGAAGATATGTTGAAATATTAATAAATTAATAAATTAAATACATTAAGTTTGTTATGTTTCTTACCTCCAACAACACGGCACGTTAAAACAATGTCGTCACCTTCCTCTTTTGGTCCAAGCTTTGTGCTGTTTAACTGTTGACCCCACTGACTAAGTACGACAGGATGCTCGGGAAGAACTGAAAGTATTCAAACAAGAAATATGATGGACACGACATTTTAATTTTATTTTTAGCACGTATAGCGAACAACATGAAATAGTATTTGGACAAGGTAAAAAAGGCTTCAGGTTTTACTTTTATAACGATTGTCAAATTCGTGACGTTATTTTTGTAAGAGTCTTTTAATATTAAGCTTTCAGAATAAAAAAACCGCACAATTGAATTTAAATTTATTTGAGTTTTCTTTTTAATTTGTTGTCTCTTTTATAAAGTCAGTACACATTCCGACTAACGACAGGCATGTTAACAGCATCGTTTATAAAACTTGATTTAGATTGAGCACAATAATGGAGTCTCCTAGCCATACCTAGATAAACTTTCTAGATTTCAGTAATGAATCATCCATAGTTGGTACCTGTCGAGACCGGCTGGTATTGCAGTAGCTAGTTAAGGTCTACGATGAAACTTATATTTTCCGCAGCTAGTTCATCTACGGAGCTGCTACCCGTATACCGTTGTCCTTTCGATAGCTCATACCACTGAGATTTAGCACCGAAAGTAGAGGTGTAAAACACGCGCCATGAGGGCGTGTAATTGAATCTCCGAAACCCAAATTAATGGGAAAAGTTTTTCCAACGCCGTCAGGGTGATTCCTACTTGACTAGTGACTAACGCAGTTTCATAGCACATTTTGGTTGGATATCGTGAAAACCCCCCGACAGGAGCAAAGGAAAAATTGTAAGGGATTGAATTATTGGCTGCGAGATCTATGTACGGTTAAGAAGGCTAGGTTCGATGTTTCATATTCATCCTGTTCGGTACCAGGACATCTAGTCCTGTTCGATTTCAACACCGTATTATCGCAACTAACTGGCAACATGGTAGTTGACAAATAATTCCTTACCTTCTCCCTTTCCCTACTATGCACACAAATCACATCCGTCGATCAATGAGAGATGTTGAAAAGTCCTGCAAACTATCTTGGACACGGAAGTATTTGCGCATATGACCAGCTTCAGATTCGATTTCTCAATTTGGCCACATAAATTGATTTGATAACTTCTGTATAAACAGTCCCATTCAATCTTGCTTTGGGTTTCCGTTCGTCTACCGTGTTTGCCAAAGCATAGATTGCATCAAAGCCGGATTATCAACAGATTCGTTTTAGGAAGGAGCAAAATTGCATCACCCGTACTGGCAATCTAAAACGAGATAAGCCACTGTATCAACACACGTTAAATACACACCGGCAGCAGATTGAAAGTGCGACGGCAGGAGACGGTGGCTCCATTCTTGAACGTTGGGCAGGCAAGCTGGGCCGATATCAATGCGCACCAGTTTGTTCATCTTCTTTGAATTGAAAAAGCTTGCCAATTGGAGCTCATTGAAAGTGTCACCGACAGGGTAGCATAAAAAATGGAATCTCCCCTACTGGGGTTGAGGTTCGACAATTGGTTCGGCTAACGAGTGGTAGAATTTTAAATCAATAAACAAAACGAAGACTACTTGTCGAGCTGCTTGTTTGACCATTCATTATCATATGTCCTGTAAATCGCTGTGTACGATTCAATCGAACACGTGAGAGTAGTTTGCATTGTGTTTGGCGAAGGATCTGCAACTATGGGCGCATACACAGCTTTAGCGAAGGCAGGCAAGTAGGAAAGATATAAAACAAATATATTTCAATTACTTTTGTAACATTAAAACTTTTGTAACAAAAACAAATCTAAACACTTGATACTGGGTTTGCTCAATTATTGAATAAACATATAAGTTCACCAATGACAGATATATCTCATGACCATGTAGCGTTCAAATGTGCGATGGTGTGTATATAACGGGAAGGACAGTGCAAACTGTTCGTTGGCACAAAGGACATTTTGATTTCCATTGCCATAACGATCAGTGCACGGAATAGTTCCTGTGGCGCTTCAAGGAAATAAAGCTAGTTGTGGGTGGCCGGATTTGCATTTCTCCTACCATTTGTTAAGGGAAGAGAGGAAGAAAGTGAATCGCGCTATTTATGTGTACAACGGGCGAACAAGTTTATTGGCTAGGATCGATGTTTGCTTCACCGTTGTACCCGAAGTCAAATATCGATGGATATTGGGAATCTGCAACAGCCTTCAGGAATTTATGCTGATGCACTGCTGCCCCCTGTACAGCTTTTATTGCCATTACCGGAATGCCAGGCAAGCATAAGGCAACAGCGAAGCTAGTGGGCTGGTGGATGTCATCTGGTGCCAAGATAGCAGGCATGTCTGGCAATATAGTGCAGTAAAATATTCCACCGGTTTGTTTGTGGTCATGTATTTTGAGAAAATGGATCTTCGTAGAGTAAAGAAAGAAAAGGTCTTCTCCATTTTTCACCAACAACAGTTAAGACTGGTGAAAATGTTGTTCTCACAACTTCAGTAATATATTTTGTTTTAATTGGCATAAAGTGCGTTTCTGGTTTTTATAGATTTCAAGAGATCAAAATTATGTTAAATGACTTCCAATTTACCTGTTAAAAAAACCTCTACTCAATTTGATGATCATGTATGGTTTGAGTTAATTTACATTTATCATTCTTTGACTGATGGATAAATTAATAGATTATTGGGAAGGAACATAATAATAAAATTTTCGGTGGAATTTAGCTTTAACCACAGTGTGAACATTCCCAAAGCTGCAGTAAAATAAGCTTTATTGATAGCATACCAACCCGGACGGCTAATATGTGGTTGGCCATCAAAGATCGATGCTAACCGAAACCCCAACGAGGTCACTAATCCAACCGCCCAACCTTGGGAAACGGATTATATTGGTTTCAGGAAGTAAAAAAAAAGGGATACATTCCTGTACATTCCATCTTCTCCGCACAGTGAACTAAATTCCATCACGTCGCAGTATTTGCAGTGTTTTGCATGCTTCTGGCCTCAGCATCTCTGTCGTATCGATCCTGCAAGATGAGCTTGCTGAACATGGCGGTGCTTTCTATAGCGTGTGCTCGTGCAATTTCTAGTGTTTTGTACTGTAAGCACGAAGGATGCTGTTTACTTTAAAAATTTATTTCCACGTCACAACATGAACCGACAGTAGATAGTTATATGGGAAGACTTGGCCGTTGTTGGTTTGTTACCTTTTTGTTGTTGTTGTCGTTATTGAGAAGCTCAATGTCGGTCTCTAACGTAAACGGTTGATATGTGAACCTTTTTCAGACTTGAATTTTGCATACCAACCAACAAAATTGCATCGATTGAATACGATGAAAGATAGATGTTTTGCCATAGTGAAATGCTGTCTAGACACTAGGGAGTCCTCTTGTTGTGTTGGAGCGGTTAGCTTCGAAAAATACGCCAGGAATTTGCTGAGTTTTAAAAAGTTATGGGAAGAAACTGATTGAAACGAAGGAAAAAGCTTATTTAAAATATATCATCTATGTCAAACAGTTTAGTTTATAAAAAGATTCTTTTAAATTTGATCTTATAGCAAACAAATTAAACAATAACTATCGTTACGTTCACACCCATTTTTATGTTTAGAGGCGGATGTTAGCTACATGTTAGTTGGTTTTAGCTCCAAAGTAAAAAAAAAAAATGGCTGAACTGATGAATCGTACAACATCATTAAATTCTTATGTGCAGATGGTACAACTGAATTTATGCTTTACCTCTGGTTTATTAGTATATCATGTCTTGGGCATTTTTATAATATCTTAATTGGCTCACAAAACTTTGCTTTTTTATAGCAAACGAAATAAAACAATGTTTCCTTATAATGAAATATAATAACAATATTACAATTGATTAATTTCCTGTAAATTTAACAAAATAACCAATTATTAAAATGTTCTTTATACCACGTCCGGTCTTTAAGGAAGGTAGTGCGTTTACAAAGGTTTAAATTTTTCAATTTTAAGGGTCGCTTAACTCTTCAAAGCGCGGTCACATTCGTTCAACATATGTAGCGTATCTGAGGATTAGTTACACGTTATATTTAATTGAACAGAAATCAATCAAAACAAGAAATTATTTACCGCAGGCTACAAAAGTATTCCTTGAGATGCCTGATCTATCCGATATACTCAGTTCATTAGTTGCAGTTTCAATGAAAATGGAAGATGTTCGTTTAATTACGAAAAACATGTTCGATTTGTCCATGTAACTATTATGATATTGAAGTTTTGCATAAAATAAACAATACAGCTTATGTTTTTTTCTGTAAACAAATAAATTCATGAAATTAAACAAATGAACTTAATTCTCTACACGCCTTCAAGGTCAACTTGCCGGTGTGTGGAGTGATGATATCGGAATTAACTATGCAGCGTCAGACGCCAAGATCATGACCGTCTTGCTTTAGATTCCGGTTTTCCTAAAGCACTCGGCGCACCAGAGTGGACGGTTAGCATGATCGAAAACTTAACCTCACGAAACCTGTTTGTATGTTAACTGATCGAAAAATTCATGCGCAGCATCACCAACACCAACATAGTTGGATGCTGGTGGCGTCGTAAAACAGCTGAGAAGTGTTACCGGTTTGAGGGGTTTTTAGCAAAGCATTCGCTCACATATATGTCATTTCGTGCGCCGAAGATGACGCTCTTTTTCTACGCACCGCTGGCAATCTGTAGCTATGGCAAACGTGGTAATGGTTGGATGGGATTCAGCTTCAGTGGCGCAAACCGTAAGCCACTTGTTTACGATGCACACGGTTCAGTGTGAAGAGACTCAACGGCAAGAAAAGCTGCTCTATGCGAAATATTGCCACGCGAAACTTGTTTTTTAAATCAAGTGGAACGAATAATGTTTGTGCCAGTGGTTTGCTGCTGCCAGTGAAGATTGTTTGTGGTGGTTTGTTTGTGACATAAGTGTAAGCAACGAAACAACAAGCACAGTGTTTTACACGTGTACTGCAGTGAAATGGAAAGCAATGGTGTAAATGTAACATCATTAGCATCATTATCCGACGAGAGCATCTGGAGCAGAGTGAAGCGCTTCATCACCATCGAACCGGTGATCATTTTCTACATTTTTGGTGTCGTTTGCGGTACAGCGTTTAAGGTGTTTGAGTATGAAAAGGTAGGCAGGTTCGTCCATGGATGGGACTGCGCGATTTTTGCTACATGAAGTTGTTTCCACTCTCTTTTGTAGGCTTGCGCTACCAAGCTCGGTGTAGATCTGCGGGTTTGTGAGTATTTCGTGGAGCTAGAAGACGATGACATTTGTTCCGAACCAGACGATACGAACCGCACGTTGGCTGGGGTGGATAATTTTACCGAATTTCGTAGCTTAGTTTGCGATGCACAGCAACAATCTACCAATGCGGTAGTGTTCCTGAACTCATACCGCAGCATTATCGGTAAGTTAAGGGGGGGGGGGGGGGGG
>KB696638.1:0-32537 GCA_000349165.1 Anopheles christyi | reverse complement strand
CGTGTTGATCTAAATTTTCTTTATTTGTTTGTTTTCCTTGTACGAATCATCTTACATATAGAAGGTCCTGAACGCCGTTGAGATTTACGAAGAGTCGAGTGTTTCTCATTGACATCGTCTTTCTTTTTCATATATCGTATATCGGTCTTATTTCGGTCTGATATCAAGTTTTGGCTATTTGGGGAGGTACTGTATGTATCTGTTCTTTGTGTTCACACAGATTATAAATACACATTTTGTTTTGTCATGCTTTTTCGTTTTCAAATAGTAAATATTTATACTAAGCGTTGCACGCATAGGACACGCGGATAGGAAACATTCATTCGTCGTCGATGATTGCTTTCTAGCTGTCAAAGCGGGCAATTTACGAGACCTGATATTGTTAATATTGCTGATGGGCCTTGCAGGCCTTGACCGTGCCAGAGTAGAAAGAAGTACGTAAAAAAATATTGTTCAGAAGAAAATCATCTAACATCATTTACAACATACATTTTGGTTATCGTTTTATTCGTTTCTTATATGGTGTCTATACAACACTAGATTTAACATGTTTTAGAACTTTTATAAACGTTTATTATTATTGTCAATATGTTATAAACGTTGCCCTGTCGAACCTGAGTTGTAACTTCAAACTCCATCATGTTGCTAAATCCAAGAACAGTGACCATTTTATTGAAAAAAATACTTTTTTAAATAAATATTGTTCCATTAAAGCCTACGAAATACATATTTCGAGAACATACGGTACACATTTAAAAGCATTTTTTAACCCTCAACATCTGCTGTTGTTCTACGATAGCTTTCAGTGACAATCTGTCAAGAGTCGATCAGATGACGTCATTAATTTGTTATGAAACTGTCAGCTGCTTAAATTGTTGTTTGTTTGTTCAGCAATCCCCTGCCCGGAAAATTGCTTCAGTTTAGCTTTCACTCGCTTTAAACACACTTTTTCGGTTGCAGTCTATTTAAAAGTCGCATCTTTTGCACCTGACCTTCACCTTTGCACTATACTGAGATCTTCGTCCTAAAAGGAATATCCGAAGAAATATGGCAGCAGAAAAAATCCCCGATACTGGCGCGAGTTGGTGGAAACAATTTTCTAATTTTATGTGCAAAGAAACAAAAGGGGTTGAAGTAAGTGCCTAGCAAATCGATATCTTCGAGATAGTTAGTGTATTAAAGTTTTAAATTTACCGTACAGATCGTGAGCTACACAGTTTCTGGAATTTTACTTTTTGTTGCTTACAGAAAAATCCGCCCAGTAAGTGCTAATCATTGTTTATGCTTAAAACAGGATATTCATGAACTTTTTGTCTTTTTGTCTTTTTTGCGTTGCAGATCACCATTTTCGGAAAACCTACAGACATACCAAATCATTTTATTCGCGATCAAGTCAAACAGTATGGTCGAGTAACTAAAATTGAACCGTCACAACTGTACGGTCCACTGCTTGTTGTGCAACACCGTCCACCGGTGAAGATAATGTTTTGGTCGAACAAAACTATACCAATCAAGATCGATGGTATCGATATCAATGCCAATGGGTATTCTTGGCTACAATCCGTTGTGGGCGGTAAAGAAATATGCTTCATCCCTATGAAGCATCCAACCAGCGGTGCTCAGATTGAATGCCGCGTCTGCATAACTGATTCAAGAAAGCAAATCGATGTTGGAGCCACACTACTTAGTCTGGGATTCGCAAAGCTTTCAGTCCCTGTGCCAAAATATGTACGAAATCGAAAAGATTTGCACACTGTTGCACTTTATCAATACTATCGAACATTGGCGAAAGCAGAACGCCATGCCAAGGATCGTCGCAACGGTTTGTGGGGTAGCTTGTTAGGTCCACGTTTGTGGCCATTATCATTGTGGCCTATATTGTGGGATCGTGTTACCAGCCCAAATCGCGTACCGGCACTGGTTAGATGAAACAAATGAGTCAGAACAGAGTAGAACGCTTACAGTATGCCTAACACATACTACCTGTTGGTGTCTTAAACTTTTGTATCCATCACAATTATAACTGTTATGATAAAATAAAAAACTGTTATGATTTGTGCCTCAAGCTTCAATAACTTCCTACCGGTGTGCAATGATGACAACATTTGGAATCCTCATTGAAGTTTACAAACAGGAACCATAAACGGATCCTTCTAGGGGATGACATTTGTTTGTTTGTATGCGGAGAAAAGAATGAAGGGAACAGTGCGGAACATCTTGAACTACATCGAAGCTCTTGGTTATCTTCAATTTGTATTCTAGCAATCATCTCCTGTGCTCTCGTTAGTTATATTACAAGTTAATTACAGTCAGCTTTTCATATTGAATTCATTCCCTGTCTGGCGTGCGTAAAATTAAAGTAATATTGGGGCATATTACAAAGCCACAATTCAACAACAAGTATATTTTGTGTATTATTTGAGCTATATTCCAAGCATTGCGAAAGGTAACCTCATTTTGCCGGATTAGAGCAGAAGAACCTGATGCTAGTTTTTGATAGGAATCATGTTGAAACATTCAAAGGACATAACATAATAATCATCCGTACAAAGAGATTACTTATATAAGGTCGTTGCTAGCATTGCAAAGATAATCCTTTTTCAGTGCCAATGTATCCGTCTCATTTCCCGCCTAAATGATTCAGGGACGCTAGGAACCATCCTTGAAAAGCATAACAAACCACTGGAACCAAGTCGTGTAGGCTCTTTCGACCAGGTTGGTTTTACACAGGGTTTTCAATACGCGTGTGAATGTATTGGTGAGCACCGTGTTCTATGACGTTGTGTGGAAAAGCAATGAGTGAAGTTTCGACGTCCAACTCTGGTGGACAATAACTTGATGCTATTCTGGCAGATATCGTGAAAAAATCTACAGAGTGTTTTCTTACCAAGAACAGATGGTGTTAAAACTAAACCGTAGACAGAAGTGAAATTTGTGTGAATTGTGTGAAATCTTTCGAGCTATGGAGAATATCGCACAGAGCGGTTTGGTCCCGGTTCAGAACCTGGACGATGGATCCCAGAAGTCATCGGACCAATCCCTCCCGGGTGACCACAGCGTGCAGGTGCCCAATTCTACCGACGTTAGTGGATGCTGCAGGTTGTGTTGCAATGAAGATTCCCATCTGCGAGAACTTTTTGCAGGCGGCTACAAAGAGGAGCTGCTTGTCCGTAAAATCTTCGAGTGTACCACAGTGGAGGTATGTGCATTTCTTAAATATTTCATTGTTTTTTGTGTATACAAACGGGTCCAAGCCATTCCCAGATAGATAGCTTTCTAGAACTTGAACTGGTATCGTCCTACACATCTGTAGGTACAGTTTTTTTATGTTCTTATACTCGATCATTATTATGTACATGACTCTGCTACACAGATCACTTTCATCAGTGACCCGGATGCCCTGATATGTTATTCCTGTGTCGCAAAAATTGAGGAGTTTCATCACTATAGAGAACAGTGCCGCACCAACGATGTACTTCATAGAAACTGGAAACGGAGATTGGGTGGGCAAATCGCTACGGCATCCTCATTAACAATACTTCCCGCTAAGTACATCAAAAAGGAAAAGGATACAGAATCATTCGAAATCAATGCCGACAACTTCTTCCCGGTGGATACTCCGCTACAATCTGATGGTGCATTCGGCATACATGGACCTATTGCCAGTGTTGCGGATTCGTCTAGTGCGGTGAACGCATCGTGTACGCTTAACGAGGTAAGCCTCATTTAGATGTTCAATTTTTGCTTCGAAACGTTATCTGTATAGCTGAAATACGTGCGCATGTTCCGGTATGTCGATGTATTTCTGGACACTCGCTGCTGGCCGTATATGCAAGTGACGTCGACACTACCGATACCAGAATCATGCTTAGAACGTATTTTTTCTCCCAGCTACATTTTGGAGGCGTTGTGAGCGTTTCATTTTCAGAGAACAATTTAGATGAAGCAGACTCTTTCTTCATAGATAAATGTTTGTGACTTATAAACATTATAAACATGCAAGAAATAAAGACACGATAGCAAACTATTCTGCAGCGATGTGTGCGTCTCATCTATTACTTCCCAATACATTAGTTACGACATATTGTGCTCACGGACACACGTCAAATATAATGCTAAAGCACATTGGTGTGATCGAGACAGAACGATAGAGACGATTTCTGAGCCCAAGTTTACCAGATCTGAACAATCGAATTGCCACAGATATTCGTATACATATCCATATGCTATGTGAAATCTTAGCGTAAAAAAACAATAATATTAACTTAATAACGTCTGGAAAATAGATTTAAGTCTCAAAGTCCACACACAAAATGCCTCGAATCTCAGCCTTTAAGATAATTTACATGATTTTGTGAGAATATCTTAACCTTTAAGTGGTGTAAGTAGGAGGCTCACTATATAGATAACAGCTTGATGATAAAACTGTTGTAACTATCAAAATTTAGCTTGTCATTTATAGATGGCATATTCATAGCATAGCTTTGTACTTTTGTACTTGTTATTTGCAGCGCGATGGAGGCAATTCTCCCGAAGAGGAGGAGGAAGAAGAAGAAGAAAATCTATTGGAGTTAATGCCCGAACGTACGCAACATGGATTCAGTTTTTCGTACACCAATGACAACGACGAGTTCGCAGATGTAAGCTAATGCCTCTTGTATGTCAACAATGATTATCTTACATGTTTCATATTGATTTTACTTATTTTATACAGCATAATGATATTGATTGCGATGTGCCTATCAAAGAGGAAGTGCCGGACTTTGACGAATCAGAAGACATATGGAACGATTTTGATGACGATATTAGCATGAGTCATACTACCGCATTAATACCGTTAATGGAGAGCTCTTCCTATTCAACGAGTGCAGTAGATAATTTAGACGCGCAGCGGCCTTTTCGCGAGGTATACAACGGTGATGCGCTAGTATGTCTTGTGCAAGATGGATTCTTGTACATACAGAAAGGCAAGAGGCAGTGGCATTGCCGAGTGGAAGATTGTGCAGCTGCAATCACCAGACACGAGGATGGAAAAGAACTAGAATCAAATGATATTCTTCATACACATAACAGGGAAGTGGAAAATAGTGCAACCGATATGGAAATATTGCAGCTGCTGAAAAATTCACCATCAAACCAAAACGAAGCGGGACCTGACGGAGACGATGAGCCGTTCCATTATGTAACGAATATAAGACAAGGAAATTCAATCGTTTTCAAAGGTTATCGATACAGCATGAAACATACCAGAAGGGATGGAACAATATTCTGGAAGTGCAGAGCTTTAAAGGGCACTTGTCCGGCTGGATTGTTTCAGAGTGCAAATAACGAATTTGAAACTGTTGAAACTCATTCACACGAGAAGCAGGAACCCACATTGGGACAAACACAACAGAAACTAAACGTTATAAGTGATGTCGCAGTGGAATTGCCTACACATATGAAAACCAAAATTAAACTACTGGTGGGTCAGCAGACAGGTGTTCCCGAGCGTCAATCTCATACTCCTCCTTCGAACGGTGAGGAGAACGATGTTATGCAAATTAACCAAAATAATGACCAAGGAGTTGTTCGAAAAGGCTATGGGTATAAGATTGTGAAAAACGCAAATGGCCGACCTCGCCTTCATTTCGATGGAAATCTATATGTACGTGAATCATCGACTCGAGCGGAAGAAACGAATGGAGTGGTGGTATGGCGATGTCGTCGAAACTACGACATGTGTGGTGTTGTTGCATTATTACATCCAGATGGATTAGTGGAGATAATTGGAAATCATGACCATTCATCCTTAAAAAAATCGATGAAGATTCCAGAAAACATGTCCGGAACTAGGGCATACGAACTACTGCCCACGTGGAAAGGTGGCGAGGCTCTCCTTCTCGATGGATATAGGTTTTTGAAAGCCTATTCAAGAACAAATGGCATGTGTTTATGGCGTTGCGCTGGTTCGTTGGGCGTTGTTTGCAGAGTGAAGGTTACCACTGATCCGGATGGGTTGGCCTACATCTCTAAAAATGAAAAACATTTACATGATAGACCCAAACGATCCAACAAATCACCCTCTAAAGGCGTTGACAATAGTCTAATCAAGATAAAACAAGCAGATAAAGAAAATAAGAGTGACAAAAAAGCTGCCCACATGGGAAATGTAATCAATAATAAAGCATCCTCGCCAGTACGGAAAATGGTAAACTTAACACGAAAATCCAATGACCGTGCTGCTACATCTGTTTCCAAACAAGTAGTGAAAGTAATGTCTAAAGCAACAAACAAACAAACAGCTCGCAACTATCGTATCATAAGAAACAAGAAAGGTAACAAAGCCCTCGTGTACGGCGGATTCCGGTACTGCAAAATTCGAACACGTCAAGATGGAAGCATCTGTTGGGTTTGTCGAATGAACAAAAAAACGTGCCGCGCCGGCGTGTACCAATATCCCGATGGCAGATTTGAATGGATCAATGAAAGGCGTCATAATCACAGCCCCACAGATGCAACAGAGCAGTTAGCACCGCTACCAGCCCCACCACCAGCACAACCATCTAAAAAATCGACAACGCAGGTGGCGAAAAAAAGTTTATATCACATCGACGACGAAACTTTTGTAAACAGCGAGTGGTACCTAGTACGAAACAGAAAAAATGGCGCAACGCTAATACACGCTGGCTACCGGTACCATAAAAAAGCAAGCCGATCGGACAATACATCAATGTGGCGCTGCTCCCAAGCAAACCATGGATGCCGTGCTGCGATTGTGATGTATTCCAACGAGACGATTGCAAAGCTCGAAGATGTTGATCACGACCATCTACCACCTACCAGCATCAAGGGTGACGAGGACATAATTTTCAATGAACACGATGAAAGTAAAGAGTCACTCAACACGAGCAAAGATACGAGTACCACTGGACTACGGATAGTCAACTTGAATAGATGCATTGAAGAAAAAGATGATCCCGAAGCAAATATGCGCTCGTTGCTGAACAGCACGCTTGATATTTCCGACGAGCCAAATAACGAAATGTCCAAAAAAATCGTGCTCCCAGCAGCGGAAGCTCACTACCGATATGTGAAAAACCGACGTCATACGAAAAGTTTGGTTTTTCGAGGTTATCGATATTCACGCTCAACCATGCGCGAACGTTCAGATGGTGCTGTAAAGTGGGTTTGCCAGATGAACAAGAAAACCTGTCGGGTTTCAGTAAAAATATTCAAGGATGGAAGTTTAGAAATGCACAGTCAGAAACACAACCACTTACAGCTGCCAGAAGATATGGACGATAACATTACTGAGGATGATGAAGACTATGATGTAAATTCTTCGACCTGGGAGGAAACATTTGAAGAGCATAAGAATGAGATACTTGACAAACAAATCGTTACAATTGATAAAAAAGAGCATGATTTCTATTTTGCATTAAATCGGGCGAATGGCGAAAGTTTGATATTCCAGCGAAACCGATTCAGCAAAGATTACACGCGCCCAGACGGATCTACCATCTGGCGTTGTATGGTACGTCAGGCATGTATAGGTAGAGCAATAGTGTATCCGGATAATACATGTTCTATGTATCGTAATACATACCACAATCACCCACCACTGGATATTCTGCCACCGCCACTACGATATCCTGATAAGGCATCACCCAGTACGTCAACAACCGAACAAAGCTTACCACCAGCGTTAGCAGCCGAAATACAAGATGCGTCTGATAGTCTGATCGTGAAAGGAGACACGGTTATTTACAAACAAAATCGTATGAAAAAAACAAAATCGTTCCCTGATGGAACCGCCGTTTTTGCTTGTGCAGAACTAGAAAGTTGTAAATCTCTGGTGAAACTGCAATTGGAACCAACTGAGGGTGAAAACTCTTCCAGTTCTTCGCCGGTAATACTTTTTGAGTGGCCTCATAACCATCCAAACGTTTTAACAACTGCCAGCCACCACAGCAAGAGTTTGACACAAAAAGCTGAAGATGGACCACAGAAGAGTCCTATCAAAATGCCAAGGCAATCCAGCAAAGGTATTACAAAATGTAATAGAGAGTATCAATTGTATAAAAGTGATCGGGGCCATATTACGCTAGTATACAAGGGATATCGATTTTCACTGCGAAGTCATAATAACGTAACACATGGCACTTCGTGGAAATGTCGCGCGAACAGGACGTGCAATGCTTTCGTGACCTTTACCAAAGAAGGCGAAGTTGTTCGGACCGGAAATGGCAAGCCTAAAATTATGCCACACAATCATCCCATCAATGGTGAATTTATTGAACGCGCTGTGCCGTTAGAGCTCGGTGATCTTGACCCGCCTGCAGAGAACTTGGGTGTGTTTGCAGCACATTGGTTGAATGGAATGTATAGCGGAATGCTTGGGGGGAAACCGACGAACACAGCTAAAGCCTCGGAACGCATAGATCGACACAAAATTATTCATCATAAAAACTTCTCTTACAAACTGCAAACTATTAAGAACGGTCGAGAATGCTGGCGTTGCACCATGTTCCAAACAAGAGCTTGCCGTGCGGCTCTATTTTGTCATAAAAATGGTAATATTGTTGAATGTACGAATGGACGTCCTCATAACCACGAAGCAAACAAGTCGCGATCTGATGCACAGCAAGAAGCTACCACAAGGATCATAAATGATGGACCGCGAGCAAAAACGACAGCAACAGAGACAGCAGTTGCGGTTTATCATGGTCCAGAAAAGTCTTCGAACCAAGACACCAAATTGCAGCCTAGTGATGAGTATGCAGAAAGTCCAACACCTGCATACCAAATAGTGCAAAAGGATGGAATAAATATTCTGCACTATGAAAAACATAGATACGTTGCCTTGAATAAACGGGAAACTATTGACAAACCAAGGCGTTGGCGTTGCTGCTTGTTCAACAGTCGTCATCAGTGCCCGGTAGAGCTTACAATTCTGTCAACAGGTGAGCTCCACTTCGAAACGGACCTTACGCACAATCATCGTCCGCCACCGGCAGAGCCTGTAGAAATGGAGCGTTCCTCTTCTACGTCCAACGGAAAAGGTACCAGAAAGTACCAGCTCATGGGACGTTCAGAGAGCACCGTTTTTTACAAGGGATATAAATTTTTCTGGAAGGAGCGAAGGGACGGGATGGCGCACTACAACTGTATATGTAACGTTTCACATGCATGTGCTGTGAGTGTGAAAATTGATTCTAATGGGTTGCTGTTTGAATGCTCCAACGCTTCCCACAACCATGAAGCGTTGTTGGATGACAGCCGATTAAACATATCGTCACAATGCACCCCAGAGGAAATAAAGCACGAAACAAAGGCTGTGAGGCAATGGACCGTTACATCGAAGCAGGCCAGGCTAGAAAAATGCTCAAAGATTGGCTCAAGCGATTACAGCTTCGTGCGATCCTCCCAGGGAGTGTCTATGCTGTTTGAAGGTCATAGATTTTGGTTTCACAGCAAGCTGTCATGTGGATTGCATATATACCGCTGTCGTTACCAGAAAACTAAAGACTGTATCGGTTCCGTGTATTTAGATTCCGAAACGAATCTGCTCCATCATCGCTACGATGCTGAGCACAATCATGAGCCTGAAGTAGTAGAAGATAACTCGAACAAAGAAACGGTTAATGATGTGGTAGATACGCCTGATATCTCTGTCTGTACCAAAACGTTTTCGAAAAACGGCTTCAATGGAACCAATGAAAAGCACGATGAGTCCTTCGAAAGGGGTCGCCATTATACCGATGTTCCCAAAAAGGAAAGGTTAAAGAAAGAAGTGACCATAACGGAAGAATATTCGTTCGTGAAGGACAAGTACAGCAAGAATCAACTTTTATATGAAGACTACGTGTTTGAATTTCTTGCTTCGCACTATCGCAACAATGGCAGCAAATTTTATAGCTGCTTGTATTCAGAGTGTTCGGCATCTATAAAACTGCTTTCGTCCGGCAGCTTAAAGGTATTGACACCGATTCACCACGCTCATGAACGACCCGACCTGACTGATTACCGTGACGTTGGTCGTGGTTCGGAAAACTTTCGCTCGCTGCCCACAGCTACCGGCTCAAAACCTGTGATACTTTTTGAAGGTCATCGATATTGTGCTACTACGAGTAAAACCCAACCGGACAATACGACAACGTTTTACTGTCATAGAAAAGTGTCTAGTACCACAAAGAACGATCTCCAGGAACGCTGTTCAGCTTCGCTAGAATTGTTGCCAAACGGACGTGTTATTGCAGATGGTATTCATCAGCATCTCGCTCAGAGTCAACCCACACGTATTGAATCCGACACCCTGAATTCATCAGAATCGTCCCGAGCAAATTTGATGGTACTGGAAGGACGATCTTATCGATACTACGACAAACAACGTGACGGAACACCTGTATGGATATGTGCAGATGATCCGAAGTGTATGGCCAAAATCTATCGTTCAGCCGGTGGGAAATGCGTTCCCGGCAAGACGAAACATGTACTACGACATTCTATACCAAAACTTGTGGATCCACTATCTACCGTTTCAAAGGTACCAGCTGCGTGTACTACTACTCCGCTGGCAGCTCCGTCCGAACCACTTCCTATTCCCAGCAGTAGCGGTAATCTGCGAACAAAGTGGTTCGAAGGGAATCGGTACAATTTCTATCTAACCCGGCGTGACGGCATTCAGTACTGGCGATGTAGCAGACGCATGGAAGATAAATGTGATGCCGGCATCCTTTGTTACCCTTCGGGCACAATATTGCCATCTAACAACATACCTCATACGCACCCAAAAATAGAATCAACTTCAAGCAAATCATTGAATGCGCCACATCAAAAAGTGTTGCCAGACGAAGGCCCAAGTGTACGACAAAATGCAGAACACACTTCTTTAGTGTTAATTAAGTCGGATCCGAATGCCGGTGCTAGGAAATCGCAATATGAAATATTGAATAAGGACGAAAGGAAAAAAATGCGCTTGATGTACAAGGGAGTTCAATTCATGTTGCGACACCGGCGGTCGGATGGTTTATGGATTTATCGGTGTCGCAACAAGTGGTGCACCTACACCGTGCTGATGACCAAGAGTGGAAAAATAATTCCCAAAACTTCCAGCTGGCATAGTTGTGAAAATCCAACACAAAACAACAATGAGATCGCATCGAAATCCATTTCCTTTACCAGTTTAAGCGACATGAGCTCCGATAAGCCGGAAATAGAAGATCCTGAAGATTTAATCGATCAGAACGACAGCACCGAACTATCAACAACGAAACGCATTCGATTGGACAGCAGCTTCGTAGAGCTAGAACAGGCTCTAACAATACAGCAAAACAGTCGTGAAGATGTGGATAAAGATCATCAACAAAGTAGTAGTAGTGAATCAGAATCTTCTGATGTAGCATTAGAACCAGTGGCCTGTTTATCTAATTTGTCAGAAGGCGAACAAGGCGAGGAAATAATCGAAGAAAGTTGTAACAGTAGAATAGAATGCGCTCCAGGAGCAGAGAAACCTTCGAGAAAAGAGTGGGACGAAGGGTCCCTGGAACAGAATGATGAGTGTGGTGAAGCTTCCGTTAACGCCAACGACGAGATAGGAGATTTGGAAACGGAAAACGGAACTTATTTACCTTCAAAAGAATTATCTTCGGGTGATAATCCTTGTACGAGTTCTGAGATACGCAGCAACGATACCGAGGATAATGACTCAAACACAGGTAACATGGAATCCTTCAACTGCTTCACTTCGGCAATCTATGATATGATAAAAAAATAACGCAATTTTTTATGTGTTTCCAGGATTTGGATCGGAACCAATTTTAACCACGCCAGGAGATGCTGTTTAGAAAAGAAATTGTATCTTTTTCTGCTACTTATAGACAAGCGGAAGCGGATGATTTTGATTTGATATAGCTAAAAAGCACAAGCGTCGTGCACCTACTTTGCCTAGCGCAGAGCGAAGAAATGATAGTTTATCGTTTATTATCATTGTAAAATCTCACCACTTTGGTGTTTTGGACGAATGAAATTGTCCTCATAGAAAGAGGAACAAATGGTTTTGTTACAAATATTCTTTTCTTTGAATTACTGTTTGGTTAGTTTATGTTTTTAGGTTTTATCTATGAATTGTAATCTTTGAAACGCGTCATGGAGGATCGGTGTTAATTTCAGTCGAATAAAAACTTATTAAAGGAATTTATGCAAACATGGATGTTTTTGAAACTGCCAGAAAAAGAAATTGAAGTCGTACATGGATAAAGAGACGTAGAGAAGCGCAACAGTACGAAGGACGGAAAGGAAAGGCATCGTAATATAGGAAAAAAGTGTCAGTGCGTCGGCCGGGAATCGAACCCGGATCAACTGCTTGGAAGGCAACTATGCTGACCATTACACCACCGACGCACGTCGAAAGTTGCAAGCTTACATGCCTATTTTAACATCCTACTTCATGTACAGATCATAATTATTTCGAGGATAATCGAACAATTATTCTTATACATTTTGTATTGTTAATTTTGAACCAAATTAAGTATAATTCATGTCCATATCCTAAGCCCTAAGCTAAGTTCATTGCCTTCTGAACACTTCGTTCTTCGTTGCACAAAACGTCAAATTGACAGAAAGAGCACAACAAAGGCTGGAGCATAAACAAAACAATACAACAACATTAGTACAGCACATACGGTAGTTTTGCTGGCTTGTAAAAAGGCTTTACAAATTTATGAATTATTGTTTCAAATTGTGAAAGTTCGTAGTGCCATCGGTGTGAAAAAAAACTTTGTTTGATCTAGAACGATGCAAAACTATGAACACACCATCGAGGAATTGACGCAACTGGCGCAAGAAAAGATCGACCTCGGCGAAAAGCTTCTCAAAAGTCTTTCTCAGCGAAACACCATCGAGGGAGTCAAGAAAATTCAGAAGAAAATTAGCCAAGAGCTAAAGTTTCTCAACCGAGTGAAAGCAAATCGAACGGTCACCATCAATCACATTCTTTGCAGCAATCTAACACATTTCGGCTGTCTGGTGGACTGCTTGCTAGAAAGTGCGGACGTTAAACATGTCGACTATCCTCTTCCGGTTGAGGATCGCGCCTGCCCATTGCGGGTGGATATCGTTTGTGATGGCGGTGCCACATGGATCAAGGTGATTGCCCGCAACCCCAAGTCGCTCAGCGATGCGGTGTACGGGCGTACAAGCTATGGTTCCAAATCAATACTAGAACAGGCGGAAGAGTACATCCAGGCTGCCTGCCACTTCCCTTACATGTTCCGGCCACCGACGGTTGTCTTTCGCTTTCTCAGCAAATTGGACATCGAGCTAATCGAGGAGTTACAGCGAATCGGAGTACGGGTGGTCATACTGGCGGAGGAGGTAGGCGAAAACACTCGAAGAGAAGGCGTACCGACGGCAAGCTCTTCCTCCTCCATCTCGATATGCAATACAAAAGATGAAATAAGCTTGCTAAATGTGGACGTTACCACGCTAATAGCGTACTGCAGTGCAATGACAAATGGATCAGCTAGATGGGAATTCAAGCAACCACTCCTATCGGAACAGGCCCGATGGGAACGCGATAAACCAGTGAAGCCCTTATTGGAGCGATTGTTTGAAGGTAAGCGGCTTATTTGCTGTCAAACGGCATACGATTCGTTTAACGACATCCTTTCGATACTGGGCGGTGAGCAAGAAAAAGTACGAGCCAAGGAGCTATTTAATCGCGTACATGTCCTACCCGATGTGTCGTTAGAGCAAGCGCCCAAGGAGCTCCAGTCATTGAAGCTGGGAGGTAAGATACGTCCGCGTAGTTTGCAAGTATTCGCTTTCGGATTGTATCATCGAGCTGTGACGGTCACCTCAAACGAAGGATTCACGCGTGCGGCTAAAATGCAAGGTCTCGAAGTACCCGTCTTTTTGCATGATGCGAGGGCCTTGACGGAGGATAAAGAAAGGACTGCTAAACCACTGCCGGAGTGACATTGAAACTTGTGCATCCACCGCACGTCGCGTCGCAACTACAATTTGAAATGAACTTATCGACCATACCGAGTTAAGCAGTCAGTAATAAATTTGGAAGACAAATTGTATACATTTCGATTACGAAGCGTCTTGTATACTAAATTCAAATGGGGATTGTTTTCTCGGGAATATGTGTTATTTTTTAAGTCAACCGGTAATACAATTGGTACTTACATCAAATTTCTCATGTTTCGTTTTTATTTGCTGCTTTCTTCATCTCACATACTACCATTCTATACACACCTCCAGGCAACTGTAATGTTCCAATGGTTTCCTCGATCGAGTTGGCGCATCGGACTTCTTAAATGATGGCAAATCATCAATCAAATAGCTATTGTACACACACATAAACACAGGTGTATTATACGTTTCTCTCCTTAGTTTTTCCTTCACTGCAAAAAAAAAACACAAATGGCAGTATGTTATTCCAAACCAAAAACTGTTTGTATTATGAAGATGGTGAGATGATCTTACAAGACCCGAATGAAACGAACCATAATTTCGAGCAAATAACAAAATTGTTCAAACGTATTGAATTTTTTTTTATATGAAGCACATACAAGATACACCCCCATCAAAAGAGCTTATATTAACAGTATGTGTCTTATCCTTGCTGTCCATCGATCTTCCATTCTTTGTGAACTTAATGCAATGTTCGTAAATAATAGATATATGTATAGTATAGAAGTGGGGGAATGTAACATCATTCCTGTATGCCGATAACTATGAATTGGAATTTAAAAAAAGTGAAACACAAGTACGCACGTATAGTTGTTTAGCAGCATCATTTACAATCCTACCAACATCTTATCGTTGGTGCTTACAGACAAAAAACGAAGCGAAATGCTAGTCTTTAAGAAAAACTGGAACTTAAAACTCCACATCTTGCATCGAATATTTGCCTTTTTACCAGATAAATGATAAAAATTGAAGATAATTGATTGTACCGACAAAACCCTAATCTCTTTTTAGTTCAGGCATACGGTTCCACGCACATTCCTTAGTCACCGGATGTTCTATAGGAGTTTTGTTTTGAATTGCTACGCTATCTTAAGGTGGCGTTAACTCTCATTACAATTATTGTACAAAAAGTCCAACATTTCCCTGCCGTTGGCTACGATACCATTTTCAGTGCTGTGTTTTGCTGAGATTTTTGCGCCGATGTAATTTTGTTACCACTGCTGCCCTTCTACGCACATATTTGCTTTCTTGCTTGAATGTGTGTATTCCATCATTAACATCAACTAAACATCAAACAATATAACACCACTATTCGTTTCTCGATTTTCGGCGCCACTTAATGCTGTGTATAATTGTTCTGCAACACAGAGCATTTGCTGTTCCTCGTTTTAATCATCCTAAAACGAGAAAAAAAGCGTCCCATGAAAGATCAGTCATTTTGAACCCCCCCTTCGACTTGAAGAGACCTATAAAATACTAAATTCCTATAACCAGGCATACTTACCATTTCGTTGGCCGTAGAGTTAGGCTGTGGAGTGATTTTGAGGGATGCGTTAATGTCTCGGCGAAACTGCAACAAATTTTGTGTAAATCTGGAATAGGAATTTTGTAGTGCATGAGTTGGTAGTGCATACGATATTGATGAGAACAGATGAAAAAAAAAAAAGCTTAACACGCTGGCCGCATCATTAAATATTAAATACTTTATGCCAAAAAGTTCATGCTTTGGTTATGAACTTTCTTAGGCATCAGTGCCAGGCGTGAGCTGAGTGGAACGTTCAGTGTCATGATTGTCAACGTGTATAAGTAAAACGTACTTGTCTCGATTTTGGATAAGCAGATTGCGTTCGATACCATCCATCAACATTTCGAACAGACGTGCCATATTCTGTTGCTTTGCCACGGGTTGGGATTGAATGACCGTTTCACGGATTCGGCTGTAACATTTAAAAAAATGTATATATATACATAATATACAAAACGTATTATTTTGAACACTATGCATTGTAAACATTCTTACCGAAAGCAATCCTCGTACAATAGTATTAGCACTAGCAAAGGACGGGACATGGACCAATGATGTTTGCAGTCTTCGAACATCACTATGTTCATCATGGTCGATAGCAAGCCCTGCAGGATTTCAGGATGCAGTTCCATTACCTTCAAGAACATATTATTTTCTGGTGGAACAGCCTGGCGATGCTTCTTGTTAGGGAATGTGGAAACTGAAATGGACCGTTGAAAATACATAATATTGAGACGAACAGAAGCAGAAAATTAGTTTTAAATGCTTAATTTTCTATTTTGAGTTCCTAACTGTTAGAGCGGGATACGTCGTTTGTTTCTATGCGTTAATAAATCAGCCCTGCCTAACAAGGTTCCATGGTGTAATGGTTAGCACTTTGGACTCTGAATCCAACGATCCGAGTTCAAATCTCGGTGGAACCTGCTAAGCATAATCACTTTTTTCTGTTTCCTAACACAGTAACTAACTTCTTCTTATCCGTTTCTCTAGGATTTCTCGTTACGAAAAACATGCAGTATTCACCATCTCACACAAATGGAAAATATAACTTGGATAGATGAGCTTTCACATTTACTTTGAATTTTCGGAAACTCCATCAAAGACGATAAAAGCGAGTTTTCTCTTTTTTTAGGAATCTCTTCAACCCGATTTCACTGTTAATTTTTTGGGACATGTGACCCAAAGAGAATTATACTGCTGTATCGCACACGAAATATCGTATTAAATAGGATTTTGTCAAATGCTGACAATTAATTATATTCCTACCAAGACACAGAATAACAAGACAAACTAAGAGCAAACACTTACCATTCAATTGCAGCTGCTTGAAAATGTAAGTTACAATGTGATCCAACGTTTGGCAACAGCATGAACAAACTACGGATTCTGGAAAAAAAAAAATCAAAAATGATGTGGAAAGAAGTTTTGCAAACGTTGTCTTCATATGGTGGTGCGCTTATGCATCTTAAAATTTACCTAATGCATTTAATCCTTGTGATATACTTTCTAGAATGTACAAGAATAAGGGTGGCTCCAGTGTTGAAAGGTATGAGATATGATCCTGGGCTAAGCACTGTATGAGTGTGTAGTAAGACAGCGATAACTTCGGGTAAACCTGCAGTATAATATCAAATAACGAGATTAGTGTTGCTCTCAAGGTGCTCTGCGGACGAAGTGCTTACTAGTATATCCTCATGCGGGATGGTCAATATCAGCTTTGCGGTCATGTTAAGAACGTTATCTAGTGCGTTGTCTCCATACAACTTGAACACGCCAAAATTGACGTAGTTTCCGCTGAGAATTTGCTTCAGCATTTGAAAACACACCGAAATTCCTTTCAGCTTCATTGGGTACATCTGCTCCTTGGGAACATTGAGCGACAGCATACTTTCACCTGCAGAGCAAACAATAGAAGTGCAACGTATCAAGTAAACTGATTAACAGGTCAAGCGTACCGTCTTCTTACCATAGCAACAGATCAGCTTGGACGTTTCTCTGAATAGAAGAATGCCGTTTGGACTAGAGACATCAAACAGCAATCGCTGCGATCGGTTGTAGACTAGCTCCGTAAACAGCTTCAGCACAGGCGTTGTAACAGTAGGATCGTGGGCCCACATTTGTACGGCACGGATTAAAATGGGAGAATAGTCAGGATAGCTAGAAACGCAAGAACGGAAGTCGTGTCATGATTACAATAAATTATCAATACAGTAGCAATGATTATACTTACATCCAATCAAAAAGCATCATGTACGGCATTTTTGCATTAAATGCTAACGCCAATCCTCGCAGATCTCGAGACAACCCGATCAGCTCCTTTTTCGCTTCTTCACTTGGAAAATTCATCATTATTATATTCTCGATCGTTTTCGTCAGTGGCATCATGAATGTGTTGAAACGCTCAACATCTTCGCCGAGATCCATCATCAACAAGCGCCCAAGGCATGTATAGAACATACTGCGACATCGTGTGGCTGCTACCGTACCAGAACCTAGGAATGAAAAATGCTCGCGCTGGAAAACCAAATGTACAAATATAAGTTTCGTCATGGTGTATATTCGGAAAACTAACTCCTACCGTACGATTGTTTAGCATGAACTGGATTTCATCTAATTTAATGAGCTTGCGCACGGAAGAGCAAATTAACGTTAGATCGTTCAGCAAAGCAAGCGTTTTTCGCAACACCATTTCGGAATTGCCTAAATATTTGAGGTTTGTGATGCTGAAACGAGTAAAACACATGGAATTAATGGCTAACGTACAAAACGGAGAGAATAGGTCGCTGCGTTGCCTAAGCTTACATTTTTCGGCTAGTGACCGTGAGCATAGTCATGTCGTCATCGCTTACTCCCAGTATCTCGGACAGGCGGGGGAACATTTTTAACTTCTGCATGTGCTCCGTGATGTAGATTTTGCGTACATGTGCAAGGAAGTACATGAAGGCAAGTTCCAGCTTTTCGCATCCACACTGAGGCAACCGCGAATCAGTGAGCGTCATTAGCTGCAACACTCGAATAATAATGTCACACTCCAGCACATCATGATCGTCGAACGAAGGGGTAGCGATGCGGCCCCCAATCGAAGCACCGATGATGTAAACCAGCCATGTCAGCTGTCCCTCACAAATTTGCAGATCAATATGATTTGCCGTGGATGGGCTGGACAGTATCTCCTGATATCGATTGGCCGTTTGATCGAAGAGTTGCACTAACAGCGCACACGTTTTATCGTACTCACAACGACCAATGGTTGCAAATTGCTCCAGCTGTTGCTGTACCATGTCTGTGTCATCTACGGGATCTTCCAGCCCTTCGCGAACAATCACAGGAACGGCGTCCAACTTAGAAGTTATGAAGGCTTTCGTCACTTCCGGAGTGTAGGTTTCTAAATAATGCGGCTCAGGCGATTTCACGTATGGAAGCGATGCGATCAATCGTTGCCAAAGCGACAGCAAATAATGAATGCTATTCGGTGCTGACTGCCACATTTGCAATGATTGTACAGTAAACTTTGCGATCAACTGAATTGCTTCAGGGTAGTTTTCCACAATGACCAGTTCGCTGAGCTGATAGTTGGATTTTAAACGCGCCAACAATCGGCAGAATTCGTGATAGTTCTCGGGATCGCTCAATCCGTGTGATGTTTTCAGAATGTCAGTAGCACCCTTCACAAGCTTGGTAAGAAACTTGATTCTTTCTGAGTTGCTGAAAATGGAGCGTCGAATCGAAGTGATCTGTGCCAAGCAGGAAAGTGCCAGGCTGGACAGACGTGTGGGCAGCATGTGATACAGATCGAAGAATAGTTTCAGAGAATCAGACTCCGAGTCCAAAAATGCCGGCCGCCAGTTGGTAGGAATCTGCACGGTAGCTATATCGTCTGAAGACTCATCAGCTGTAGCGCCTACGAAATCGTAACTCAAGCAATTCCTGGCTAGCTCGAGCAAATGCGTGAACAGTCCCTGCTGGGGTTCATCGAGACAGTTTAAATTTTTGCAAACGCTATCCTTCGCCTGACTGAGCAACGTGCATGCTAGAATGAAAATTTCGTATAACATTTTGTCACGATACAGGCTGGTGATGCGTAGATGCTTTGGAAAAGTGAGATTGCAAGCCGATTCCGACTGTTGATTCATCTCCACTGTCAGTTGTGACAAAATTTGAACTCCAATAACGCAGTGTTCCACCGACCCGCCCAGAAACTCCTTCACATCTTGCAGAATGTTTTGGAATACATATTCCTGCTCATACATATCGATCCAGCAAAGCTTGGTGATCTTGACTAGCAGCGATATTAGGGCTTGAATGACGAACGGTTGCAGATTCGGTCGGGTGGCCAAATAGTTCAACACGTAGTTCCGTATGTCGACTCGTTGCTGCATTCTCAACACTTGTATGTTCTTCGTTACCAGCTTAGTAAGAATAGTCGTGGCAAACAGCTGAGAGAAGCTTGAGTTTGCTCGATCCAACAACGTTTGGCATTTGGACAGCGCTTCGGGATCATCCTGGAAATGGTACAAGGCCTTTTCTGCCTCCACGCGCAATTGGGCATCTTGGGATTCGTAGAACTGCTTGCACAATATCTCAAGCAGCTCTGGCTCCTGCAAATCAGTTATAATAATCAGATGGATTGCATCTATAACTTTCGTTGCTTTTGGCTACTTACCATTATAATGAAATTTGGGTGGTCCGGTTCGGGTACAAGATATCAGTCACTATGTTTTGATTGGTCGTTGAATTATTGCTTGTCTGGTGAAATGTAATAAAAGAACCACGGTCAGATTGGAATCGTTTAGAACAAAGGCATTTAATGGAAAATCTAGCTTGAACCCACAAATATTCGATCGCTACAAAATAACACCAATTATTCGCGGTATGCAAAGCAAAACAAAAACGCTTCAAGGCACATAAACAAAACTCTCATGACTGAAATTCCGGAAACCTTGGCTTCAAATCCTTTCAATTTACGAATCTATGAATGTATGCGTTAGGTTGCATGTTTTCCCGAACACGCGTCTTTCAATGCTCCCGATTCTACCATCGAAAACAACACTACCGACAATTCCAAATATTAATGCTTCCATTCTCGTTACAAGCGGCGAGCTTTTAGTTAGTGTTTATAGTGAGCAAGTCAAATATGGGAAAACGTTATTTGCTTTTGCGATTTATTGACAAACAGAAGCAATTTGCCAATTTTCCATACACCGGCGTAAAAAGGTGGATAAGCTGAGGCGAAAGCTCGTAATCAACACCACCATCGACAATGACAGAGGCTAATGTAATGACAATTCATATTACCGGCAGACAAAGTATTATTTCTGCTGCAGAGACTTCTAAAAACATCAATTGTGGATTTGTGTTGCCAAAGGATCTTTCCTAGCTGGTGTTTGCAGTACGATTTCTGCTGCCAGGTTTTCAATACATTGCAACTACAGTCGGCTTTGCTGTCCCAAATAAGTAGGGCTACGTTCTTTTGCAGTCCTGTTTTTTCATGTAAAGGCGTAATGTGATGTTTTCCAATTCACGTACACTTAATAGCGTCACTCCATCGAACGATCTATGGCCCTATTCGAACCGGCTTGATTAGCGCTTTACTTGTCGCACGACGATACTATCAACCAAAACTTCGACAATTGCTTGTTTTTCCGCAGTGTGTGGTAAATGTTTTACTCCTCCTATCGCCGCAATAGCTTGTGCATACAGGCAAATTTTTGGAGCGAACCAAGATGCTTACAGATGAACAAGATGTCAATGCGAGATTTTCAATTCCGCCATCATGTATCTGCTTCAGCGTACGTCACATCTTAATTTCTTCAAAACTCTAAATTCATTTTAACTTAAATTTATTTAATTTTGTATAAAAAAGTACATATAACATATTGTGGAAAATCAAACGAACGATGATAATTGAAAGAAACTATCTATCTATTATTTTTATTCCCAAAAACAAAATGTGGTATATTTCTAACCTGTAAGCACCTTGAATGTGTTATACGAAATGACAGTTAGCGAGAGCCATCGCGTATGGCAGAATTAGTTATCTGGATTTTTAATTTGCCTGTTATTGTTTTCACATTGTTTCTATGTGTTTTCTTTCTTTTTGGTTAATAATAAATCTTGAAACATGTGTGCTTTCTTAAAATGTGTTATATTTACGCAACTTTTCTATAATTCCTGGACTTGATTCACAAGTTAGATGTTTCGCGATTCTTACACAACCGTTATATTAGTTTATAAAACTTTTATATCATCGTTTCAGACCATCATCAGACACAGAAAATCCGAATTAATTTTGACAAATGAATAACTCATCAAGTGATAGCATATCCCGTGTACATCGTATGGTGTGCAATTCCTATCGCCCTAAACTTATACAGAAACAGCTGACCTCAGCACTTTTCATCCTTTATGAGAAGTTTGTTTTTAAACATTCCGGGTATTGACCTGTTTTATTTGATTATTGATAATGATTAGCTTGCTCAGGATCAGAAGTTACATCTTTCGTATTTCAATCTTATTTCATCTTCCCAAGCTATAACACCTTTTTAAGTACAATTTTTGTTCAAACTGTAAATGGAAAAATGAGGTTGCAGACGCTGATTCTACTGACGGGGGTCTTAACCCACGGTGTGGTGTCGGGAACCGATCGGCACGGACAAGACCCGTTTAACGACGAATTTCTGCGTAGGGTGCTGGCCCGGGCCCGCAGCTGGAAACCAGATACAAATTTCCAATCAAACGTGCAGTTTCATGCTTTCCGATCGCTAAAGGGCATCGGAGAAAGCAGAACCGGGTTCAAAGTGCCGATCCGACAATACGAATACGTGTACGATGTCGATATACCTGAATCGTTCGATGCACGAAACCACTGGACCAATTGCGATTCTCTGAGAGAAATTCGCAATCAGGGAACATGCGGATCGTGTTGGGCCGTCGCAGCTGCCAGTGTGATGTCCGACCGTATTTGCATTCATTCCAACGGGACCATCAACGTGGCTCTGGCCGCAGAAGATCTCATGGGTTGCTGTGCGGACTGCGGTAATGGATGTAATGGTGGCTTTCTGGATGGAACCAGCTTTCAGTACTGGGTGGATGCAGGATTGGTGAGCGGTGGTGCGTACAATTCAACGGACGGTTGCAAACCCTACCCATTCAAGCCGTGCGATTACCCTTTCAACGACTGCCATGTGGAGATTTCACCCAAGTGCACGCACCACTGTCGGGATGGGGCTGATCGGCACTATTCTAAGGATAAGCTCTTCGGCAAGGTTGCATACAGTGTGCCTCGCGATGAACGTACCATACGGTACGAAATTATGACCAACGGACCGGTTGAGGCTGGGTTCGATGTTTACGAAGATGTGCTGCTGTACAAGTCGGGAGTTTACCGCCATGTGTATGGTGAAAAGATAGGGAAACATGCGGTACGCATCATCGGTTGGGGCAGGGACGGGGGAATCCCATACTGGTTGATAGCGAACTCCTACGGCGATGATTGGGGAGACCATGGGTACTTTAAGTTTGTTCGCGGTTCAAATCACCTGGGAATCGAGTCTAAGGTCATTACTGGTTTGCCCTTGATATAGAGGTACGTTTGTACTTTGCATATAGATTACTTCTCTTCAATGCAATGATGCTTGCAGTCTGGTTCGATCAAGTTATTTGAATAAAATTTCTTTCTTCGTCAAAATATGAAATACTTATATTTATTATTAATCAAGAAATGTTGAATTTTATTTGGAACATACAAAATAGAAACTCTCTGTGGCATGTCTGCCTATTGTTTAGATATGATGTTAGATTTGTTTAGCTCGTCTTTCCAGGAATGTGATTACCACCTACGATTCGAATTGAACAATACGGTTTACAGCTTCGGCAAACCGGCTGAAATCGAACTTTCTATACCGAGATGATCTTCTCCGCGCAGAATCTTGAAGAAACCATTATCACCCCAGTCGCTGTTCCAGGAGTTAGCAATCAACCAATATTTGGTGTTATTTTCAACACCCCAGCCGAGAATGCGAATGGCATGGCCACCGAGCATTTTACCCGTTACGTGCTGATAAACGCCCTCTTTGTAGTGCAGCAAATCCTCATAAACGGTGAACGCACCTTCTACTGGCCCGTTCGTCATAATTTCCTTCTGTATCTGTGTTTCGTGGCGAGCGATCGAGTATGAGGAAGCACCGAAATGTTTATCCTTCTGGTAGGGCACGCTATAGCTTTCCTGGCATTTCTTCACACACTTCGGCGTCTTTCCACCTTCACCCTCGCATGAGGGCCGCGTTCCATTGACGTGATGTTCGCATGGCGCAATGGCGTATGGCTGACAACCCATGTTCGAGCCGAACGGTCCGCCACTGACCAGTCCCTTCCGAACCCAATAGCTCCAGGCTGCACCAGGAAAACCTCCGTTACAGCCAAAGCCGCAGGTGTGGCAACACGAAACCAGATCTTCAGCCGAAAAGCGGAAATGAACCTTGCCTCCCGAAGCAATGCACACACGATCGGACATGGCTTCAACGGCGCCAAATGCCCAGCAAGAGCCGCACGAGCCCTGATCACGGATTTCACGGATCGTCGGACAGTTGGGCCACTGTTCACGGGAGTCAAAGTTTTCTGGCAAATCGTCAGCACTGGTCAGGTCGTGCAGGATCTCAGGCTCACGGAATTTGTCCGCATCTGGATGAACTCCCATCAGGCCACGTATGTATGTGAGGGAGGTGTCCGGGTGGAAATTTTGACCAGCGCGCCATGTAGTGGCCTTTGTGTTGATTTCTTCGATGAACTTAGACGAGAGTGGGTACTTCTTAGTACCACCGACGGCCGCATTCGTGCCGACAGCGACAAACGCTATGAGCACCAAATGAAACAACATTTTCTGCAACGAAACGGGAGCAGAAAAATTGCTTAATTTTTAACTAACCAGAAGTTACAGTACGAATAAATCTTAACTGCGGAAGAAGCTGCGGAAGCTGTTGTTCGTTTGATTAATTTGTAACCACAAACAAATCGAGGACGACAGCAGATACAAAACAAGGCGGAAAAAGAGATAAGGATGCAGTTAAAGCACGGTCGCGAAATTGAAAAAAAGCTCCAGGGAGGGCATTGCTATCAGCTGTTAAAGAATAACAACTGAGTAGATTTCCGAACCTTCCCACTCTTCTTTGTGTGACAACATAACCTACTTACTGTTGCTACGCAATACGTTTTTCTTTCTTTATATTCTTAACAAGTCCAAACTCGGTATTAAAATCATATCAGAAAACTAGTGTAAAATAACCATACAATTTCTTTAACTTGTGAAAGCTAAACCAATCCCTCACTGTTCTAGAAATGCATGTACGCATTCTTAAAAGCGTAGCATTAATCGCCCATAAACAAGCCATCGTTACTTGCATTTTAATCCACTATCCCACTCCCACTAAGAGGGGAAAACAACTCATAAGAGCAAAAGCTTCGATAAACTTTTCTTACATCAACAATATTCACTATTTAAAGTAGTAAAAGATTTACGAAACTTACCTTTCTCAACTAATGCCGCTTTTCTGCCAAGATGTATGCTGAACGATTGGCTTGAGTTTAATTATTTTTTAGAATATTTGACAACCTTTATAAGCAATGACGTTTTGAAAAACATGATTAAGTGTACCCAATAACATTTTTTGTGGATGTCATCATTCAATGTCTTAAAAGACGGTTAAATGACGGTTGTCTGTTTGATTATGTTTGTGCCATAGAATATCGTTGAACATAAAGTCTTTGATTAGCAACAAGCATGACGATTATAGGCGATTTTTTTCTTGCAGCTCTGCTAAGAGGTTATGATTTTTTTCATAAAGTTCTTGTTCAAACGATTCGTCTATAGAAAATTTGAGAAGATAGATATCAAGAAGACCACAGTTCGACGATGTACCGGTATTTAAGTAGGCTCTGGAGCAGTTAAAACAACGCAAGCGAGGAGCGTTCGAGTTACGTTGCTATGCCGACCATAGTAAAGTTGAAGGGGCAGGAGTTCGATATGAGCGTTTGCAATGCAAATGATTGTAATTCGTGAAGGAATTTGTTGTGCCGTGAAGGTGAAATGGTGGCAACTGATTTAAAATTTGCGTATGTGCAACGATCTGCCTTGGTCTGGAAAGTTACAACTGCAAACTTGTCCAGGATACAGCAACAGCATGGCAATAATTTACCACACCATTTCAAGATATGTAAGTTTGAAGCAGATGCAACATATGAATATGCATATTCAAGATGAGCCATTAAAAGATTGCACAGCATATCTGGAAGGAAAATAAGCTCGAAAACCATTTCTAGAAGCACTTATAAGATATTCCTTTTATTCGAATTTGTACAGTCCAAATGTCCAAACTATGTCGACCTATTGAAATTCCATCATTGGGTGGTAGCAGATACATCGTCACATTTGTAGATGTTGCCAGCAAGCGAGTTGCTTCACATTAATTGCAACCATGCCGAAAAGTGGTACAGTTACCCAAGTTTATTTTCCTCCAGAGTTAACACACTTTAAGAGGGATTGGATTGCACAGTATTGTAGGCAACAACGTTGACATATTGACGGTACTGGAAATTGTTTCTTTTATTGCTTACTACAACCATCCAGTTGTACTGACGGTTTATATTCCTTGCTTCTCCGAATATGAGAAGAAAAAGGGAAACAAACGTCATAAATTACACTTAATTTATACCGCTTCCAACCAAACTTTTCCCCTATTCTAGGCTAGGAAGTTTACTTATGGACAAAATTCCCTAACAAATTTTGTGATATTCTCTTGTTACTGCATGGATAAATAACCGTTACCCTTTTCTTATCATTAAATGCCCAGCCGGTTTGACTATTTAGTAAACGCAACAAGTAAAGCTAGAAGCAGCCACTTAGTCCATGTACATTGTTTGGGTGTGTTCGAAATGCGTCTTGATTTGCTGTCAATAAAGTCCCTATCCTTTTAAGAATGCATATTTATATACCCATTCTTCACCTCAGCGACAAATTGTAAATAATCTGGTTTTTTTTTTTTTTAAGAAGAAGTTGTTAGTGCTGCAGCATCAGCAGGTGCATAGGATCGTGTTTTGGATTTTTTCATTGCTCTGGCGCGAATATTTTGCATCGTATTTATGGTGATTCTTTCCGCTAAACGAGGCGAAACAAAACTCAATGCATTGATAGATAGCTCAAGTAGGGCATGTGGAAAGTATCCTGTAGTTTTGCGCGTGTGTCCCAGCGTGTTGATTGCGCTGTTTGCGAACACCTTTGCCGAGCATGCCATCCAGGAGCTCTTGCGAATCTTTGACATGTTGGTTGCTACAGGTCCTGGTAGGACGGATTGTACCAGAATGTTGTGTTTTGCGTATTCGGATGCTAGATCCTCAGAAAATTTGTCCATGAACGCCTTGGACGAAGAGTAAACGGTCAGTAGTGGTGCCGGAATGACGGCAGAAAGCGACGAAATGTTAATCACGACACCGGCATGCCGTTTCACCATACCAGGCATTACAAGCTGGCACATACGCGTTACCGACAGAATGTTGCAGCTGAGTAGATTGTTAATGAGGTTCTTATAGTCTGGCAATTCTAGCAGGTATTCCGGATTTGAATAGCTCATGCCTACGTTATTGACCAACACACCGATCTCCAAATTTTCAATTTGTTGTTGGATTTGTTCGTAAATTTCAGCTCCATTTGTGAAGTCTGCTGCAATAACCATTGTGCGCACCTTGTACTCCGTTTCTAAGTATAAAAAAGGAATATAAATAAAAGGTTATAAATAAATAAAAATTAAACCGTTGCAACACACTTACCAATTTCTCTGGCGACATCCAGAAGTTTTTGAAGTGTTCGACTAACGAGTATAATGTTGAGTCCCTTTCTGGCAAGCTGAAAGAAAGAGATATTTGTATTCCCAAACCTATTAAAACACTACTACAACTCTATGAAAAGAAAGGAAAATCCAACATTGATGTAAGTATTTGTGAACTTCATTTCAATTGCAATCTTCACTTTCAATTGAGAAGCTTTCTCCGCAGGGGTCACCCAGCAAAACCAACAAAAGAAAATAAACGCATTGCCACGAACAGTTGGTAGGTCCCTACCAAGTTTTGTAACAATCATGCGAAGGGAAATTGTTTACTCTATAGATGTTTTTGCGTTTGTATACGGCGTTTAAATAGCGACCACACACTAGTGTGTAGGTATCAGCATTAGATTGACTCGAAACACCTCACTCGGCTGGCGATAGTCAATCGATTTTACAGCGGGTTTGACTTGCTGCAGGCCAGACCATCGCAACGATGCTAGTACAAAAGAAAAGAAACTATCCATTAAAAAGAAAACTCATTTGTGCAACCTCATTGTTGTTCGGACATGCCAAAGCTGTGAAGCACATATGAAAAGGGGTAAATTTCACTTAGCTATCCATTAGAGGAAAAAGCTCCAGAGGGGTTTAGATTATGTAGATAACGGAACAGCATACTATCTAACTGTGTCACTCCAAAGGTAGAGTCAATATAGCATGTGAGTGCTTCATTTTGACATACCTACCCCTCAAGCACTGTTTGCATAGGAATTGAATATTAATGTAATACTATTAAAATAAAAAAAAAACGCTCAATTACAAAAACATTATTATACACCAAACATCGTTGTTTTATGTCATACTGAAGTTTTTACAACATTTGTGTATCTGTAAATCTGGTATAGAGTTGCTTTTTTATGTCTAAAATACCATTCCTAATAGTGTATGAGTTAAAAACTAGATACACATTGAATTTATTTATTTGGATTTAAGCCAAATATTCAGCACTTTTGGAATGATTATTAAACATTCGATTTTTTCACCTATTTTCGAAAATCGAAACAGTGCATAAACGACAAGTGCATGAATGATATGAACAAATGATACAATGATCATGCTCATATGATCATGTTCGTCGTGCGCACTTGATTTTTACTAGTCAACCTTCACGGACGCAACTGCATTTCATTCCGCGTTCTTCCATCACACGGAAGGGCAAATGCAATTCGGCCCCACAACTTACCGCTTGAGCGTATGCCTTTCCTATACCGTCAGTAGCGCCAGTGATGACTGCAACGAAAGAAAGAAAACACAGTTTAAGCACAATAGAAAGGGATACATAAAACCGGATCGTTATTACACGCACGCCCGAAGTACAATCGTCTATAACATCCCTACACATATAATTTTTTTGAAGGGCGTAATTTCCCTCCCACTTGTTGAGGGTACGAGCACTTTGCAAAGCACCTAATGCTTGCTGAATGCACTGATCATAAGAAACCGACACCTCTACGTAAGAATTGCAGGTTGATTCTACAGCACCGAACGAATTAACAGCATTTGCCCTCCTCACGCTGGACAATTAGTAAACTGCTACATTTTTTCTATTTTACTTCACATAAAAGGGGAATGATCTTACTTCGTAGATTATTCATTCTTGACCTTCTGATTGATTCATTTCAATGCTAACTTGTTTGCTCTCGCTGTCAAGGGTCAGTATTATCTTTATGCAAGGGTGAGAGAATGTTATCGATGCCAGTTGTGGCAAAGGATGGCTAACTGATATAATAATAGTCTAGGTACTGTACGATGGGCTAATGGATAAGCGCGCTGGCTCATTTGAAGGCCGAACGTAGTTAAATTCTCATCCGGGACTGTGGCTCTGCGTAGCAAGCTTTGTTGATCCTATATCCGGCCAATGCCTGTGACTTATCCGACTAAGAGGTACAATAAAAGTCTAGAAAGTCTGAATAAAATCAGCATCAGTTTAAGTCTGAATAAAATTAGCATCACGGAAAGAATAAGAATTATTTAAGCTTTTTTTATCGATATTCGACTCTAGATAAAAACAATCCGAAAGAAACGACGCAACACAAAAAAAACTAACGTTATTAGCATTATGAGCTTTTAGCTAAACACACATCAATTATGTAACGTGTCATGTAATATGCGTTTTTTTTAAGTTGAGTTCCATCATCACACATCGTTGGTCTTAGCCAGAACTTTTTACATTTTCGTCGAATGTGCAAACGATTTTGTTTATCATTCTTTGCCCTAACCTAGCAAGAACATCACATGAAGCTTTTGTGTGTGTGTTATGTTGATTTTTCGAATTCTGATCTATTATTCCCGGCTTAGGTTGCTTGTTTGGTTAGCACTGTGATGGTACGGGCAAAAAATAATAATAATGAATTGACGCAATTACTAACTGACTTGTTGTGATTCTGTTTATTATGGCCAGTGTAAGCTTTTTGCTCCTTAAAATACATTATTCAATTGCAACGCATCCCAGCTTATGCTAGTCCTGGATGATAGTAGAGATACAAATGACATAGGATTACCATGATCAGCAGTTTTCAAGATGATAAAGGGTTCAACCCAGGTTGATGTGTGGTTGTACAACAACCATGAAGCCATCTTTTATAGCGAATCTTGTTCGAGAAGATTGAGAATATGTGTAAAGAATTTTGAGCATCATTCAAAACTAAGCAATGGAAAACAATCTCATACGATATCGGCAGGTCGTTAGTTTCTGATGGGGCCAAGTTCAGATCTGTCTGTTTCGGTTTAACAACAGATATGCGTGAGCACCTCGACCACTTCAAAAGCTTGGAGAAAACCGGTTTTATTGGAAGAAATTTCCCAAAAAATAAAGTAAACTTTCTTTTCCTGCCGGAAAAAAAACTCACAAAAAACAACCCAGGGCTGACGGATGACGGAAACAGATTTCGACCAACACCAAAAGTTATTTCTCGCTCTTATTGCTTGTTTGTAGCTTTTATATGGCTGTTTCTCTATTCCGAATTAAATCAGTTTCGCTTTCTTGATTCCCAGCCACACCACTATATTCGCTTGAACACCCGTCCTGGTTGACAGGACAGTACAGGTTCCATGACACAATATGTGCCTTAAACGGCTTAAATGATGAAAGAGAAACCATCTTCATAATTATCAAACAAACACTCAACAAAATCTTGTGTTATGATACTGCACAGAACATTTGTAACCTTCACTTTAAGCAACTCTTAGTTAATAAGACTTAACTACATTTTTTGTCTACCTATGTTTCGGAGAGGGCTTTACGATGTTTTGGACAGAATTATACTGTAAAAAAAGGTAAAAACAGACGTTTTTTACAGTGAAACTATCACGCGAGATCTTCATCAAACACTGATTATAATGTATCTTGGCGTGGCGAACAATTTGCCAACAAACAGAACTACGTATTACTGTTTCACGAGTATGATTTGTATACTTAAAAAAATGAACTATCAAGAATACATTCAACAAAAAAACTTAATCACATGATATTAATGGAACGTATGAACTAGTCGTAATGCTATAGTTTTATGGCCTCGATCAGACCGGTTTCTCTCAACCCGAAAATAACTCCATCGATTTGCGATTTTATTCCATTTGGCACAGGAATATCCGCGGCGGCAAGGCAACAGAACTGAAATATTGTTTCACAAATATATTCACGAAGGAGATTTTGTCTTTGTGTGACACCAAGATAGAAAGATACTTGATTCAGGAAGCGCAAATCTTGAACCCGGACGGAATAAAAACCAGTTTCACAATTAATGTCAATCAATTAACGGACATGTTCTAAGGACATATTACGTTGCAGGGGACAAAACACAGAAAATCAGATTATAATAGGGTACACTTTGACAAGTCGAAAAAATACTCACGAGCCCATTCGCCAGTCTTTTTTAGATTAATGCGGCAACCGAACACCTTTGGCCCGATAAGGTTTTGATAAATCCAGGGGAAAACTTTACGCAATATAAACAACGACACTAGGACAGCGCTGGTACTGCCAAGAACACTCGAAGTAGTGACCATTTTTGGCGATTATTGTCGTGTACGAAGCTATTCGGTAGGGTCCAAAGGATTAAATTGAAAACTCAGCACTAGAACTTCGAAGAAAACCTTATGTAAATTGACAGTGTACAATGACTGGGCCGGCTAATTCACACACGCGCTACTGGGATGCACGGGAATATTCCACGTTTCACCGAGAACACACCATACACACTAAAGCAGGGTATCGAACGCGCACCGGACTGACCCGCTACGAAACCCGTCTATTGTGAGGGGCAAACGACGAATAATCTTTCCTGGTAGCGGCGGCCCCTGAAACGACAAGCTGCATAAGCAGCAATGTGTATGTGTGTGTAGGAAAAGATTGTGCGGATAGGGGCAATGCCGTCGAATCACACTGTCTGGCTGTCGTTTTGGTGGGCGAGGTGTGCGAATAAGGTTCGTATTTTATTGATAAGCGCTTCGTCAGCAACGAACTCTGCTTTTTTCGATGGATAATGCTGAACGACTTTTTCGGTATTTTGGAAGCAGAAACTTTTTCCAGTGTTTCCGTACGACTATCGTTCCAGTTACCAGCGGCAAACTAAACTTTCGTTGTGTTTGGGTGTCTGTTTCAACTCCGTTTAGTTTCGGTGCGGTTTTTGTTTGCTTTCACCCTTTTCCATTCGGTTCCGCTTCGTGACCACAACTCAGTATAAAAGAGAAGCAAGTGAGACAAAAATATTATTGATGCTGATTTCACGCAACGTTGTATTATAATTTGATGCTGTAGTTTAACAAAAACAAGAACAATGGGAAAGTGAAAGCAGAATTCCAAGCAACATTATCGATCCCAAATGGCCACACAGTAAACTGTCACGTTTTTGTCTGTTGTCAGCTGGAAAAATAAATGTCAAACTGTACTGGAAAAGCTTGGCCGGGTGAAAGTTGCTAAAACAAAGTAAGGCAATAATTGATATTGAATTAGTTCTACAATATTTAATTAGTAAATTAATGTGTTTTTTTTCTGAATCACATTCAAGGCTTCATCACATTTGCGTTCGTTGAACTGTTCACATTACTGTACATGGGAACTTTTTTTTTTTAAATTCATTCTTTTTCGGCAAATATTGAGACGAACACTGTGCGCTGCTTGAATGGAAAGAGAAGCGAATCGTAAAGACCCTTTCGGAACATGGTACACTCACGCTACA
>KB696637.1:0-11492 GCA_000349165.1 Anopheles christyi | reverse complement strand
GCACTACACACACACACATAGTCGAGCGCGCGCTTACACACACATCTGAAGCCGATGGGCGAGCTTCCCAGTGGCAATCATTCCATCTCGTCAGCTCTCGGGGATCAGCGGCGGGACCGTTACCTAGCAAGTGATAATTTCCCGTCGCTTCAGCACTATACTTTAGCAAGAACTTTACCCTACAAACGTGTGTGTGTGTGTGTGTGTGTGTGTGTGCGGATGGATGGCTGCCGAATGGAGGATTGCCATCCGACATCCATAATCACGCAAAATTATGCATCGCACCGAGCTCGTACGTTCCGGGCGGTCTATTGTCCTGCCGATTGAAACTAGCGCACAGCTTGGGCACAAATTTGCACAAAACTTTCAAGCTTGCAGCCCGTTCCAGCTTCAACTTCAAGAGATCGAAATGTTGGCTGGGAGAGGGAGAGAGAGAAGGCACGCAACTTGCATATGCACATTTAATTTTTAATTACACACCTTCGCCCAGCTCGCCAGTATCAGTAGGACAGCATCTTTGCTATACACCGTCCAATCCCCTACGCTCCTGATATCTGTGGTGTCGGGAATGTCTGTACATACATGTACTCCGGGAAGTGCCATTTCGGGGCAAAAGGGGAACGAAACGGGGTACAATACGAGTGCGATTCCGGTGAGAATCATTTTGAATAACATATGAAGCTATTATGTTGCAATTGGGAAAATACTCTGGACTGGTATGGAAACGGAAAGGTGAGACGAACAGCGCAACCGGGAATGCTCAATGCTCGGACGCAATGAAAGATTTGATCAAACTGTAGCTGCGTATGACACCTGCATGTGCGTGTGTATACAACATAATTTCGCATTTATGGTGCAGGGAGTGAGGAGGCCAAGTTGGAAGGGTCGATGGAAAAAGGGGCTGCCGTGTCTGTTCGTGGCAATTGTGTGTGGCCGTCGCAGCTTGTTTACACCGTGCAGATTGCCGGTTGTAGCTGATTATTATGATGCTTTAGAGAGTTACGCTCGTGAGCTGATTAATGGGCACGGTTGGCAGCCTTTGGAAGCGTCGAGAGCAGCACCGAACAGGAAGGGCACCTTCTTGAAGAGATTGTACATTTAAACAGCGTCACACTCCGGATTGGATTTGATATGGTTGAGGTTCGATCTGTATGAAAGAGCGCCGGTGGAAACAAAACGGTATGTTAAAGCGATTTTTATTGCCATATCAAGTTCTGTATGACAAAACAGTACAGTCTGCCCATTTAACATTGACTTAAGCAGCAGTAAGTGCATGTTGGCTTGGTAAGCTTAACTCCGTTAACTTCCCATTTTCATACCAACAATATTAACGCCCCGCAAGTTTGACGTAATGTTTAATGGACACAAATGCTCCCACCATACGCGACCGGTTTTGCGTCTAAGGCATCACAGATATACACACACACTGCCATCAATTAAACCGATACAAACGTTCTCCATCATTGCCCGTGTGCATTAAATTGTTATATTGACCATAAAAAGCAGCCGTCATAAATGTTGCGCTCGCTAAAACGATCACTTAGGAGGGAGCTTCCTGGAGACGATGCACCAGAAATGGATCAAATTTGTTCGGCAGAGTGTTGTTGGCTCCACCTGCACCTTTGGGTGAGACCCACCGTATCCCGTGGGTCACGATTTGCGTGAGCTTCCGTTATGTTTGCGTGGCGTCGATGAGAAGCCGGTTCGACATCGACATCCCAAATTCCTTGCTTAACATGCGATTGCCGTTCCGTGATGGGTTGGTATCAGTCACTCGCTCACACCCGAAAAAGTTGGCTACCGTTTTTAGCCCCACTAACCGTCGACGCCAACCGTGAGACAAGCGTTGCAATGGATGATTAGTTTGGGAGGTTGCTTTGTGGCCAATAAATATGCGGTGGCCAATGGTGAAGTTAAGCTGTAGCTGGGAGTGCCGGGGAGGGAGGTGACAGGCTTCGGGGTTGATTGGATAAAATTTGTCATCCCAAAATATCATGTCCAATGAGGCGGGGGGTTCTCCGGTTTCCCTTTTGGGCGGGAGTGATGTTTGTTTGACATGCATAAGCTGAGGTTGTTTGACTTATCTAATATCGATTGCGAGCAGCTAGCTATGGACGATTGTCACGGTATCGACGATGATTACTCGCCTGTTGACTTTCGGTGTAAATCGATTCGCACAAAATTTTGAACTAGGCTTTAGGGATGTTCAGTAAGCGTTTGGTTGTAAGCCATGTTAAGTTGTGCTAGTAGTGAAGCTGTGTTTGTCATCTTTTATGTGTAATGATCTATGAGGACACTTTTTTGTGAATGAACAGTTTACGGGCCAGATTCTCGCACAGCACACTCATTTTATGATGCATGCCTGGAGCAGGGAGACCTCCCTTGAACATCCCTTGGAATGCTATACAATAAATCATCAGGCTGAAAAATTTCATCCACTCATCCGACGGCAATTGCTACCAACAAAAAGAGCACCCAATTATAGGTCCTACCCCCGAAATCATCGCAGGCAAACAATCAATGGCCGAATAATTGCGCCGCAATTAAGTGGCAATAGATCTTCCCACTCTTCCCACGTTTGCTGTTGGCATTAGACTTACCGCATAAATCCTGTCCGTTCTTGCCGCATTGCAAAAAGCGGCAAACAGAATGAAGAACCGAAAATCCTCCAGAGAGGCACAAAAACCCTCATAGCCACGTTTCAGCACCGTCAAGGGCAAGAACCAGCCGAGCAATCTGATTTATCACACTTCGAAGTCTATTTTCTTACCCTAGCTCCATCCACCGCCTAGACAACCCTCCCAAGTGAAGGGCCCACCTCGCCGCTCGGCCATGTTTAGGATGTGTTTTTCGTTTTCAATCGATCTAACTTGAGAGGCGCCAGCGAACGGCAGCCAATGACTGCATATGGCTCCAGATGGTACACGGTGAATCGAATTGGCCACCAAATGGAGATGAACATCGTGCTAAACAAGTGCAAATCATATTTATGGGTATAACTCACGTGCTCAATCAAAACAGACTCCCTAAATTGACTCCTTGCTGGAAGGAGCCATCGCCGGTCGTCCTTATGTGGTTTTGCAAGGGGCGGAAGCGCATGAAACGTGTGAGATATCATTGGATCGAATACGGCACGGTTCCAAGAATCAATCTGATAGCGCTCGCACACCCTCGGCATCTATAGCCACGCGCACATACACAAACACGTTTGGTAAATTTATCGTTCTTGAATCGTCGTTCCTTTCTGTATTCATTCCTCGCCATCGATCGAAACCTTGGCGCACAATCCGCACGGGGATCTCGTTTTCGATTTAATACCGATGAAAAATCGTGTTTCACAGGTTTTCCGGTAGGGTATCGGGAACCGAATGAAAATGCCAATTTGAAGGATTGTACCGAAACTGGGAAATTTGTCAGCCACTCCTAGCAGTGAGACCCGTGATCCTTCGTTGGCGCTCCAACAAAGGACGCTTGTGTGCTGGGAAACCTCAATCTGGTTTTCCTCCAGCACAAGAAGCTTGCCAGTATCTTTTTTTTTTTGCCTGCGTGTGTATGAATTTTTTACTCGTTGTATTCCTTTACTTACGTTTAGGTTCGGGCTCGTTCTTCCATGAAGAGCTGAAGCTGCTTTCACACCATCACCCAATGAATGCGCGAAAAACAGCTTTTTTCGCAGTTTTTTTTTATTGTTGGCTAGCGGCACTTTACCATTCGTTTGTGGGTCGGCACAGAGGACCGAGCACGTGTTGGTGTGAAATGATAGAATTTTCACACAAGCAATCCCCGTCGCTGTACCGTTCTGTTAGCTGGGAACATGGGAAAACGGGCCTCTAGTGAACAGTTTTCATTCGATTTCACTTTTAACGACCATCAACGAGGATCGATTTCACGCTGGGAGAAGGGTAGGACTATTGAAAAGCGAAGAAACATCATTGTCAAGAGGCACATGGACAGATTTTCCGAGCAGAATAAGAATAAGGTGCACATAATGGTGGGTGAAGTGAGGCTTTGGTATACTTTTCCCCAACCGTATGTTGAAGAACGCATACGTGTGTTAAAGTTGTAGCGTAAGCCGTCGTCTCGAATTTCCCAGCTATTTCCGTGAGAAATTCAGTCAGGTCGAAATTTGGAAGGTATTTTAGAGCGTTTGGGGAGGTAAAATAGGGAATGAGCCTTTTTTGCTTCAAACGAACACCTTAGATTTCAACAGGTTCAGTATCCGCATTCAATACGACCTTCGTACGCGTTGGAATACATTCCACTCACTTTCTTGTCTGTTGCCTCCATCTCAATATTTGAAAAGGTTAGAATTTTATTTTTGTGTTTTTTACCAACCATTTGCTTTTGAGAATCTAAGCACTCGTGTTGATCGGTGGCTCTGCACGTTAGATGAATATATTGAAGCAGGGAAAATTCATGCTTTCCTCAAGCTGGGTTCAACATTCCTTGTTTTGTTTTTGGGTGGGTTAACTTCCATCCGCCAAAAAGGACGCTCTTTGTAAACGGATGGAAAAAAGGTTGGAAGAGGTTGAAGAATTGCTACTTAGAAGACTTTACCTATCGATTGATCGAATGGTGATAAAAAAAACTATCCAGCGTGCGAAAAGATCGGAAGTATAAACACGGCTCCAGGAAAGGTCTCTCCATACTGTACAGTCATCCCGCAGTAGATCGGGAAAATGTGTTAAGGAAATATCCGGTAGCTGGAGGATAAAGAGAAAAAACGACCCATTCCTCCAAAGCGACAAATGGATAAAGCCGCGCATTCGATAGACCTTTCAAAGGTATTGGTAAAAATAAGAAAGAAAGAAGGAAAAGTGAAGTTCTCACAGTAACACAAGGACCGAAGCAACAGCCGCACTTCGTTCACTTGCAGGACACGCGCCTCGGGGAAAGTAAAAGTTTTTGAATTTTTTATGGGCTCTTAAATCGTTTTTCAATTTTTTATTGAATGATATTTTATTATCGTCCCCTTGTGCGTTGGTGGATTGGAGTGCGACGGAGCGCCATGCCACTGTCACGTAAAGTGTGGCGCACTTTATCCGCTCCGTTGTTGCCGGAGTTGTTTGCGGAGATCTCTGCGGGAAAGACCGATATTTGAGGAACTTGTTTTTTTTTTCTCGCAGTTTTGATGTTGGATGGCCCCTCGTTTTTATTATTGTTGTGCTGTTGATACACTTTTCAATCATACTTTCATGGGTGATTTTTTTGCCCTTCCTTTTTACCGATTGATGGTCATTTATTTTCATTCGATTCGCGTTTGTAATGGGCTTGTTGGAGGCCATGTCGGTTAGAGTGAAAATGACGAATAAAATTGAAATTGCAAATATGGTAATGAAACAAATGGAACGTGTGCAGATAGTTAAGCACTTAACATCGTGCGAATTGTGCTAGTGGTGTGAGATTGCAACTGAATTTAAACGATATGGTGCGATGGTTTCTTTGTGACGATAATCCTGGGTTTCCTGGGTCATGGGCGAGCATTTTAATTTTGATTTTACGATCGAACATGACCCCACGACGATCCATGCATTGCTCTTTGCATAGAGGTGTAGTGAAAGGTGTCCATTTTATGGCTCACATTGAACGGACTATTATGCCGACGGCTTTCGATTGATTTAGATGTTTGGTTAAGTAGCGCTATAGTCGTAAAGTAAATTGCGAATCGTGAGATAAATGTTTATGTTTAATATTTATAACTTCATAAAAATTGTTGTGACACAGATATTGAATTAAATCCTCAAACAAATACTTTTGTTTGCTTTATACTTCCCGTATCTTGGATCAAACATGCAAGTGACCCGAACAAATTTAACCAAGCCCAGTTTCAGTGTAAATTTGACAAATTTTTATTTCACAAATAATTTGAAACACGCAAGATGTGTTCCATTTTCAACGTCCAACTTGAGAATCGTGTTCTCAAAATCTCCCTTGCTAGCCACTCAATTAATACGAAGCGATTGCTGGTGACAAAAAAGGGACACGAAACAAACCATTTTCCATCCCGTTTTCCTTAAACGTGCTGAAAGAAGTTGTTTCGCTATGCGGATTCCAGGAGTTCCGGTGAAGTCTCACGCCACACCAACACTGCTAAAACGCGTTACCAACCAAAACTGGCTGGCGACTGATAACGGCATCGAGATGGCGACGAGATGGGCCGGCAGATTGAATCGAGCGCCATGCTAACGAGAACCCGGGCAACTGCCCCGGGGGATAGGGAAACAACATTTTCCCCTTCGAAGAATGTTCGAAACGAAAGGTTTCGAGCATTGGAACTCCCCTTTGGATGACAAACCCCTCTCGGACAACAACCTGGTGCCCCAGTGGTGTCCATCGTGTCAGCGGTTGAGCGGTTGAGGAGGGTTTTCGCAGGGTTCGCTCATTCGCTCGCTTTACTCGTTCCTTGCGATGGCTTGCGGCGATGTCCTCGTCAGCAGTACCGTCCCAAGGCAAGCCCAAGACAGGACAGGGGACGGTGGGAAACTCGTTCCGTGTGTCGTCGTTGTCGTTGTTGTCGACCGTCCGTCCTTCCCAGTGCCAGTGCAGTGTGCCGAGGTTGTGTGCCTTTCTGCATCCATCATTCCCATTTGGTGGACGGTTTCCCTTAGGCGAACCAAGCCGGTATAATGTTATTCGCCATTATCATAAAATTAAATCGATTAGGCGCCGCCATTTTGTTTCACATGTATAAATTGAATAAATTTAAAGTGATACTGCACCAGCAGCATCAGACCAGGACAAGACCGAGAACACCGACATCGAGCGGAGATGGAGATTCTTCCCCGAGCGATCTGGATGACCAAGGATGGCTTTAAGATACGATGCGGTGAAGGTGGAAAACCCTCCACCTCTCTCGATGGATAGGCTGTGTGATAAATTTGTTCGCTATGAAAATGTGTCCAAGTACAGTTTCCACCTCAGGAGAAACGGCGATTGTATCGTTATTCTCTGCGGAAGCGTGCGTGTTTGTGTATTGTAAGCCTTGTATGTGAATGTATGTGCGTATGTGACAAACCCTTTTCTTTCAGGCTGCCGCTTGTACAATATCAACACAGCTCCAGGAGTAATAAGGTGGTACGCATGGGGAAACACTTTGCACACTAACACCCTCTCGAGCAAGTCTCGGTAGAAATTCAGAAAACGGTTCGCCCGACAAGCCTCTCGTTCCAGCTGTTGAGTAACCCCCAAACATTACTTCCATCTCCTCCTACCGAGCGTTTGTCGTCTCGGAGACACTGGCCGTGAGTTAGTATGTGTGCAAAATGCTAATAGAGATAGCAATCTTCAATACCACCCTATCATCATCGTGGTCTTTCATTTTGCAACAACACTGCCAAGGGAACTGCTCGAACTAGCTAGAACGCTGCACGAAGCGCTGCTTACTTGCCCTCGCCCAAAATCGTCTCGAACCGCTCGAAAATGTCACTAGATGTAAAACAAAGCTGGCAACTGGGATTGATTTTGTTGATGTTTTCATTTCTTTATCCAAACCATTTCACCCCTCTACCGAAGCCACATACTGGAACACAGTATTGCTGTTTGTTTTTTACCTTGCTACCCTCCGGTGGGAAATGCTAGGGAGGGAAAATTTAAGTTTTCCTTGTCCTACGTCACATCTTGTGCCGATACGCTTTGCTGGTTCCGGTTCCATACCTACCTACTAACACATGCACCATGTCACCAACATTCTTACTGTCCCGCTGCATATGTACAGGATAGTTGGACGACGGAGGCCCCCAGTCGTTGAAACATAAATGCGCATGACTATTTCATAACAAGGTTTTGCGCCCGAACTGCCGTCGTGCTGTTGCTATTTTTTTATCGTATGTTCTTTTTTGTATGTGTGTACGTGTACGAGTGTTTGTCTTGTTTTGAATGTATATTGCAACCGATACCTTTCCCTGGCTGCCATTTCGCTGCTACTGTTACTGCGTGTTAGCTCCACTATGGGTTAAACTACGGCATCCCGTTGTTGCCATCCCTGCCGGAGTGGTTGGGAGTTGTGTCGGGAGGCTCACGTTTAGTTACGGCGATTTACTCGATACACATTCCTAGCACTTTTGTGGTGGGGAATTTAGGGTGGTGGGTGGAGGTGTGGGGGTAGGAGTTGATGGCTAGTAGACGGATTGAGGTTTCGTTTTTATCGGTGTGTTGTACGTCAGTAGAAAGCAGTGTTACAATGTTCTACTAGTGACAGTGTGCGGCTAGTAGTACAAGATAGCTAGTTGTTGTATTTGAAGCATTGAAACAATTATATTCAAATTGATTATTTACACTGATGTTGAATCTAATAGAGGAATATTATATCAACAAATTTTAAATCATTTGTTTAAGCTTCCTACACAATATTTACATAAAAGCCAGCATTGAGCAAAACAATTTAATCTGCAATAAATGTCCCATAAGTTATGTTGTTTGTGTTGTGTAGTTAATTTAAAGCCAACACTCGTCTGTACAACCCCCTTCTATCGATCGCTATTGATGACACTTTCTCTGAGAGCAGCCAACGCACACCACGCTTATATATTTTTTATCCTTTAACAAACTCCAACCACCATCGTGAAAACGTTCCTCACCCACGGTAAGCTTGTTCCAAAGGCGGAGGAGGAGGAGGAGGAGGAGGATCATGTTATCAGCTTGCTAAACACCGGATATTTGGCATCATCCGCCTCAACCCGCTGTAGTGGTCTTTGCTCTCGTAGCACTTTTGAACTGGCGTTATGCTACTACACATACCCGAGATTAGAGGCCACCAGAAAGGCAAACTGCAAACCGTGGAACCGTTGAAATGAAACAGGGCAAAGAGTTTACCGGGTTACCAAAACAAGGAGGAGGGAGCTTTGGGTGCAAAATTCAATTTGTTTAGACGCGACATTTAACGAACTGCACGAAACAATGCGGATGTTGGTGCACCAGAGGTGGGTGTTGCAGAGAGGTAGGTAGTGAAAAAAGGAATACAAGAAAAACAAATTTGACAACACCACTGCACCCCGATGGGGGACGGGAGAGAGTGTAAAAGGGTGGCTAGCTAGAGCAGGAAAGAAAAATGCAACATGCGATGCAAATGCAATTTTTAGAAACCATGTTTGACTCTCGTTTTGTTTTGCATGTATTGTGTCCTCGCTGCGGATGCGCTGCCTCACACTCACTGTCCCAGTAGTGGTGTACCGAGAGCATACACACCGATAAACTTGGTCGTGTGGCATGTTCATCGCCACTGTGGCTTTGCAGTAGTTCTCATTGAACAACAAAAAATGGTTTGAATGAGGAGAAAAATAACACCCAAAATAAAAGGCACTGCTTCCACCATCACGTTCTGCGTTCGTTTCAAATCTCGCAATAAAAAAAAAAACGCCAGCAACGGAGCGTTGAAGCGGCCTGGGAAAACGAAGGGCAGTGTATCGTGTACGAGCATCTAAAATTAAAATCATCGTCATCGACGAAACAGCCATTTTAGAACGCGAACAGCCGCTGAGGTGACATTAGAGCGCTGACGTTTGCCGTTATGCGCTGTTCCGTCGTTCGTTAGCGAGTTTGCTATTTGAGTTGTCGTACACGAGATCGTTTAGATTTTGCTTTCCGCGCACCGGGCGACTTGCGAAAAACGCGACCTCATTGAAAATCTCGCTCGCACCATGCAAATCAGCTGACTGTTGTGGCGAGAGGGTGTCACGCGGTGAGTGGTTAGGGTATATCATCATATTCGATTCGGTCTGGACGGACGCAATCTTGCCGGTGGAAATTCTCACGCAAACGCGCAGCCCGTTGACATGCCACGAAGGGACAAGTAAGAAATAGAGAGAGATAGAACAAGACGGAGAGTGTCTTCTGGTGCTGTAAGTCGAAGCGAGTAGAAAAGAACACAGCGCGGCCCAAATTGATTGCTCCACCAGTTCGCGCAGCAGTGCAGAATGTCATACGCGGGAGGCTGCGAGAGCGCGAAACAAGGATAACGCACCGGCGCACCGTGCGAGTGAGACGGCGAGCTGGTCGCTGCACACGGTTCCGCGTAGGAAGGAATGAAGCGCCCGGGTGGTGCAGTTGATACATATGTTGAGCTTAATTGTAATTTATGGTACATGTCAAAAGTGGGCAACCCTTTCCCAGTCCTCCTAGCTCCAAACAGTCGACGGCGTACGCAGACGAGAAAGAGAGAAACCGAACGGAACGCAGAAGAGGCTAGTGTGAGCACGAGCTAGGCGTCAAGTAAAAGTTTTGCTTGTACGTAGTAGTGTAGTACGACTATTAAATCTATTGTTTCACATCCATTTTTATGACCCGAGATTGGCGGTGGAGCCCCGAATACGACACGGTGTTAAAAGTGTTCGCCGGAGACGTTCTCGTTCTCGTCCTTTTTCGACTGCCGACGGATGGTGGATTTAAGGGTGTGCGTTTGTGAGAGAAGGTTTTGAAGCGTTTTATTTTTTTTTTTTGTTGCTCCTCACAATAATGGAACACTCCTAACGCCAAATAGTTTGTACGGCATGATCCGTTCACAGGAAAGTTTATCGGCTTCCCTAGGGAAAGGTTAGAACTGGGTGGGTGACACGCAGAAGGGAATGTCGAATGAAAGTGACTTTTGCAACGAAAACGGAAAACTTTTTACTACCGCACGGTGCAAAATGAATTTAGTTTTCCGACCGGTAGCCGGCGTAGCCTTACGAACTTTCGCTTCTGTCGGCTTTCAATTTTCTCTTTCGCAAAACAAACCGAAGGTAGAGAAGGGTGGTTGGCCATGGTGCCTTTGTTTTAAAGTTTTGATTCTTCGTGAACTTCTGGTAGTCGTCGTCGTTGTCGTGGAAAGTGGTTTACGTTGATTACTGTGCAGCCAAAGAAGGACTTTAACAAAAAAGGAGATTCTCTTTCAATAGGTTAACAAGTTAATCAACCATTTTCAAGAAACTTCCTAAATTATATTTGTGTATTTTGCGTTTACAATGCCTTTCTTAAGTGAATAACATTATGAGTTGTGATATTTTCTTTTATTTTTTCAAAAACAACTTCTCAGCTATTTATTAACAAAATAAAAGTTCAATTTTTTTTTATTCAGGAGGAACGGCCATGTTAGGCCGTATTGCTGGTTCAATTATTATTCACATTGAAAATGTGCTTTGAAGTAATGTCATATCAGTTTAAAACACATTAGGAATATTTTTTTGTTAGATGATCACATCAAATCAATATTCACCACCATAATCTAATTTATTGTTCTAATATCGCTCGCAAAACGTATCCATTAGCAAGCGTTAGCAAGTATTTATTAGCCGGGAACAAGTGTACTTTACAACCTTATTCCATTTGCATCGATGCAAATTGCGCTCAAATCGAGCGACATGCAAACTACAACCCGTAACGTATGTTTCGAAGCGCATACACACACACTCACACGCGAAACGCATCAGATAAAACAAAACTAAGCCAATAAACGACTCGCCAAAGATAGAAAAAAATAAAATTTGCACCTAATAATGGGCAATCAAATGCACGTAATA
>KB696636.1:4089-14831 GCA_000349165.1 Anopheles christyi | reverse complement strand
TTAGTTGCCGTTTTGTGATGCTTAACAGGGCGTTGCGATTTGTCGTAATCGTTACAAAATAAATTCCTTCGAAGCTTACCCTCTATCGAAGACTGTTCAGTATCGCACCTTATTGCAGCTGAAAGATGCATTAGTATACTTAAATTTGGGACAGAACCCGACCTAACAACATGCCCGTCATGGGCTTATATCATGATTGGACCAAGCCCCCCCCCCCCCTACGCATGAATGACCATTCTGCTTCATATCCAAACAAATAAGAAGAAGATACAAAACATCTTACCAGTATTGCCTATGTACAACATATAAAAAATAATCGTTACATAAACTATCACTTTAAACATGTTTAGAAACTATACTTTTATCAAATGATACAAAATGTTTTGTCTTTTTAAAACAAACAACTAACTAGCTGTTAACAAAACGCCTCCAATGTGCTCCTGGGGTGGGCTTTGCTCTATTTATAATAATACTTCTCCAACGCCCACTGTCTGTTAGTCCGCGGAATGTACGCAGATTGTGTTTGTCATAAGATAAAACATCGTAATTCTTGGTACAATTATGGGATTGTGTAAAAACGCTACAAGCGCTAATTTCTTGGAAACGATGTGTACAGCTAAGCTTTTAAATTTTTTTTTGTTATCTTCACTGATCATAAAGCAGCTCGCGAATGTTTTTCTTTCTAATGTTTCCTATGCAAATGAACATATTGTTCTTAGATCTCTCCTTATCATTTGACACATGAAAAGAAAAATTAAAGTTACTCTGTTCATAAGGCTGTTTAAAACATTTTCCGTTTGGCAATTTCATGGTACCACAACAAAGTACGTAACCAAACTCAGAAGTCAACCCTAATGAGAGAAGGATTTTATTTCGTTTGGTAGGCGTTTCGCATGCTATAAATCTAGTAAATTGTTGTCTAAATTTATTTTTACTCTATTTTAATGCATAATGCTTCTTTACGTTAGAAGCACATTTGGAAAAATGTCCAGTAGCATGTATTAAACAATATTTTTGCATTCCACTCTAGCACAATCCTATTCTTCTGTACAACTTTATAACTGAGTATTTATTCGATGATGATGTCTGATGTCTGGTATTTATATGATGCTGATGTTTATGACTGAGTCACTGTATGATGCTGATTTTTATACTGATGACTACGCTTTGTTTTGTGTCAAATGCAGAGAATAATTACTTAAAAAAGCATACATGGTTGTTTCATCTAACATTAACGTGAATGATAATGAGTTCAATTTACAATATTTTTTTTAAATTTAGGAAATAACCACGCATCTTTTTTATACTTATCATTGTAAGATTTCTAAACATAATTGATCATTGCTTTCCAATCCTTCTAAAAGAAAGAAAAAAGATAAACGTGCTGGATGATCGTACTGGCGTGGGGATATGTATGAAAATCACTGGATAAATTGCATGTTCCTAGAAAAAGGCTCAATTCATTTTAGCTACGTTGTATCAGAGCCACTCGTACTAACAGAGCAAGAGCGAAGAATCAAATCGCGATCAGGGGGATGCGTCTCGTACGTAGCGTAAAGTTGTTCGTAAAATGGATCCAGAAACTCTCCCGAAGTAAAGGACTGTGCATCTTCGAATGGGTAACTGAGTTGTGTCTGATTAGTAAACTGTGATGACTGATCATAGCACAGATCGTTCGGCAGGAAGGAATCACTTCCGTTTGCACTTCCATTCAGCTCAGCAATCATACTCTCGTTCGAGTCGAGAGTATGATGGAACTTTAAGAAATTGTCAATCTCTTTGCAAGGTTCGATACTGGGAACTAATGGTTCCGATGGCAGAGTAACTTGAAGGCTAGTCTTATGGTGAGACTGATTCCCGTTGAAGATCTTTGTCGGAGAAACGCACTCTTGAGAAGATGCCGAGTAATGATGGGTTGTTGGAGTACAATTAAAAAGCTCAAAATTCGATCGCAACGTTGATCTAGCTTCCTGGCTTTCGTTCAGCTGAAGATTTTGTGCTTCAAAATCACTAAAATTATCATTAATAAAACAACACAAATTAGCCATTTCATGATAAAATGCTCAGAGCTAAATACAAAATTGAATCTGTACCTCAGAACATAGTTGACGCTAACGATGCAATGTGGTCGCGACGATCGTGTATTGTGTACTATCGTGGCATGTGATTGGACCCATCGCCATCCTCCACCTTTGGTTAGAAAGCGATAGTACTTTGTAGTTGTCTGACCTTTTTGTAAAACTGGAAAGAAAGTGAGGGATGCGGTAGTAATGTGTGCATAGGTTAACTCTTTTAGAAGTTATCAAAAAGTTTCAATACTTACGAGTCTGATGAGCTTGTCTTATATGAACAACGTCCGAGGCATGAACGTACTGGTAGAGCGTGTTCTCGATTAGATCCTGGGGCTCATATCCCGTGAGTTGTGAAACTCTGTCAAAATCAAAATATATAATAAGAATTAATTCCAGAACTCGATCGCATTCCTTATAATACTCACTTAGCATCAAGGAAGATCAATTTCATGTCCAAGCTAGCACGAAACATGAACATGTTTTGGTGCAATTTCACTTCCGTTGCTGCTGACGGAGACAACGAATGACCAACGGTGACAAGTCCGAGATTTTGTACGCAACAGTGGCCGGGTGTGTTGAGTGATTCGTGTGGATAGATTCGTGCTTTTAAATAGCCTGTGCAATGGATAACCTGAACATGGAATTAGTTAAAAATATTAACGTCGGTTGCTTTAACTTCTTCTACGATCTACAATTCATTACCTTGTAACCGGAGGAGGTAAGTCCTGCATTACGTTTAGCCAGAACGCACCGCATCCGAAGAAAGAAAGTACGTTCCATTTCGACAACGTACGATCGCTGCTGTTGACTGTAACTATGCCGATGATTCGGTTGATGATGGTTCTGTGAGGAATGTATTTGGGTAGATTCACATTGCACTGTTTGCGACATAGCATGCGCATAGAACTGTTGATGATGCTGCTGTTGTTGCTGTTGAGCCTTAAGTGTCACTGGGGCCGATGAGGAAGATTCATTGCAAACAGGAGCCGTGGTTGGAAACGCAAGTGGAAATGACCGAGGATGGGCTTCGAGCGAGTCAGTAACGTGGCAATTGCTTGCAACATCTCCAAGGAGTTTGTGGGTCATATTACAAGTCGAAGGAGGCTGTGCTTGTTGTAGTGTTAAAACGGATGCCATTTCTTCCTGATCGTACGCATGAATGTACTCATAGATCGAGTTACCAGTAAGCTCCACCTGGCTTAGCCCAAGATGCACTGATGCCGTTTCCGAGATGTACGTGATCTTTCCGTCGGGTGCAACGACGAAAATGAAACCATCCAGCGTCTGTAGTAGATGTGAACCGAGCTCCTTAATGTTCGCGGCATAGGTATTCGGCTGATGGTTGCGTTCCGTGCCCCAGGCTGTTCCCAACCCTAAGATGGATGAAAACAAAATTTTCTTTTATTAAAGATGGAAATGCTTTGTAGCACTTCCATTTCTCACCAGTGAAAAACGTACCTTCGGGGAAGATTTGTCGCATTTTCAGGTACGAGGTAGTGAGGCGTATGATTGATGCTTTATCCAACTGTGAGGTAATGGCGTTTGGTAGTGGCAACAGTTTGGCAAGCTCCAAAAATTCCACATTTTCTTTCTCTCGGCGCGAACGGGCAGCATTTTTGCTTTTCTCCTTCATGGCACAACGAGCGGACAAACCTGGCAAAATGGTAAGGAAAGTGGCGTTAAAAATGGCGTTTCGATGCCGACAGACAGATGCTGAGGTGCCACGACAGTTACCCTACACCCCAATGGAAATGGGTTTACAAGAACTATGGATACGAATGGCACCGACTAAACAATGGAAATACTCGCTGACCATTAATTATTGCTTCTATCTTCAGCCAAAGAATAAATCGAACGAACAATGGTACCGCGAACTGAAGCTGCTTTGTTAAAGCCAACAGCTTCCATTTTTTGTAAGCTTCCGTCAATTCACACATCTCGATCGATCCTGCTCTTTGCCGTACATGCCGTCCTTTTTCAACTCGCTCTCCTCAATTACGGCTATATTGTCGATCGATTGATGCGTCTATTTCTGTCTATTGCCAACCACGCACCTTGCTTATACACCACCTATGTATCATTCTCTTTCGCTCCCACTTAGCATCCCGCATTGATGCATTATGTTTAGTTACATGACCCACACAGCCGTTACGTGTCCAAGACACTCGTTTAAATTAAGCGGCCACCTAAAACTTACCCAATATGTTCTGATTGGCATCCGCACACGGCTTCCGTAGGACTTTCATCTTGCAGCGCGCAGTAAACGGTGCTAATGAGGATCGCAAATGGTGCTACCGCTTGCTACGATCCTGCCGAAATGTTCTGATCAAGCACGTTCGTGTCCGAAACTGGTGAAGTGTGTTGGGAAAGTACTACAATCACTTCACCAACCCGATCTTTGCACCTTGCTCGTCCAAATGCTCAGCTGTAATTGTGTTTTGCGATTGTTTGACGGACGTCCGGCTCAGGTTCCACATAAACGGCTGAAATGGTTGATGCAGGTGAAAATACAACATGTTCCGTGTAGGTGTAAAATATGGGCGGTGCGTACGGTAGAAGGAGGAAAGGAAAACAGAAAAATGGCGATGAACGAAAGGAAATGGAAACTGTTTGCTTTCCCATGCACTTGGCCTTTTATGAGAGTGCGTCCATGTGCGCATATTTTGGAATTGCATTTGTGGGCGTATTTATGCAAACAACAACGATTTTTTGTGTAAATGCATCAAATATCAAACTGACTTGTTTAGGAGAAGCCTTGTTAGCATCCGAGAATGGTGAACTGATCAGATTATAAAATGTTTCTAACAACTTCCCAAGTGTAAGCTCCTCAATAGTGATGATTGCTATAAATCAATGAATTATCTCATGGAAATACAAGAAAACGGTACACAAACGGTACTTGGCTAGTTGTTTGTGAGCGCCTAAGCCGCTTGCCGCCATGTGTTCACCATATTTGAAGAGGTATTAACGCTCGAACCATACCAAACAACCGGCTGGGTCAGGTAGTGTCGGTGCGGCACCATCTTCTGTGCAGGTCGTCAGTCAGGACGCTATTTTGCATAAATTGTTCATTTCACTGCATGCCATCGAGTGATGGTTGAGGCCGAGGCTGGGAAACGTGAGAATTCCTGCTCCACAGCACCAAGCTGTTCGGGAAAATCCGCACCAAAGTTCATTCATTCCCACGCTTACACCTATCATCACAGCCGTGAACCGACAATCGGACAAAATTTCCCACCCTTCGAAGACGTGTTGAGTACAGTACAGTACCTGACATTTATTGCACCGCACTAAAACGCTCGTTAGGTCCTTTCCATTCCGTAAACAGTAATAGCCTTTGCACGAACAGCAGGAAAGCGGCCACTGCGGTGGCGTTGCAGAATTGGTATCGAGATTGAATTTTAATCAATATAATCAATAATAACAGTATGCAATCGCTACAAGAGTTTACGGGTTGGCTTTGTTGGTGTTTGATTCGTTTCTTATGGTGCACATTAAGTCCGGAGAATTCTTTTCTTGATATAAAAAAGGATTATCTTTCTACGAGCGTCTGCGTCGGTTCTCATCTATTCTCGGCTTTCTTTTATTGTCTCGATCACGAATTAAAGGTTTTGAAGACTAAATTTAGTACAATTCTTATTATACAAATCATTATTTGAAAATATTTTATAATTTTAATTTTGTGTCTTATTTTCACTACAGTGCAAGTATTATGTATGTAGTTTACACACGATCGCCATTAGGGAAAGGTTAGCCATCGATGGCATCAGCCACCATTTGGAGGTGTTAACGTACGTAATGAACCATCCAATCCATCATGGAAATTTACAATATATTTCTCTAGAACCATTCGACAACAAGAGGAAAGTGTTCAACAACACTTGATGAAATGTGCAGACGATGATATGAGCATGGATATTCTCCAGCGATCCAACTCGACTAGGATGTTCTGACTTCAAGTTCCTTTGCTTATATTATACTTTTAAATTAATATGATTTTCTTCAAATCACTCATTGTTACAATTAAGTTCATGTCATTTCTTGTGTGCATTAATGCTAGTATGCATATTTAATGAATTTTTTAAATGTTTATTGTGTTGAATCCTGTTCTCGATGATCTTGTTCAAGTTAATTTAAACGGGCGGATATGCGCCACGTTACGAAATAAATTGTTTAGATTGTGAATCGTTGGACAAACGAGCAAATGCTTCTTGAATTGTTGCTGTGCTAAAGTACGATGCATTAATTAAAGATGCAAAAATTCGTTCCGTTTGCTGTTCAGTGTGTTACATGATTTCTGTTTGGTTGTTTCTGTTTGGTTAAGCTTTTTCAGTACATAATTTGTTACTTATTTCTAATTCTACATTTTAAAGCAAAAACCATAGTCGGTTTCGGTTTGGCCTAAGCCACCCATGGGCTGGATTTCTTTGATTGATTGGGTTACCCACGGCAGTCCTGCGTGTATGAAGTCCTCGGTTTATACGGGATATGAACCCATAACGGGCATATTGTTAGGTCGTATAATATGGCAATTTTTCTAGATTGTTAAAATATGTTTGATATTCCCTATTTAGCAATATCTCTATTGCTCTATTCTCTAGCATAATCTCTATTTGTAAATTTATATTTTTTAAATAAGTAAACAGGTCTTTAGATTGTGATCCGTACCATTACCCCTTTATAATAACTTATCTCGAAAATCAAGCATTTAGTATTTTTTGCTTACATAGAAAACGCCTATGTAAAGGGTTATCGTTGAAAAGAAAATGCTCCATACATTTTAAATTTTATTCTACATTCGTTTTAATATTTAATTTTATTTTCTAGAGTTCTGTCCAAAAGATTTTATTTTAATCCTTACACCTCGTGACATCTTTATACCTGTTATACTTTTATAGAATGTTGTTTATTTTTAAACAAAATTTCGAAACAAAGCATCAAAGCCTCTTGAAATGCAGTGTTTTGCTTTCCCTCCGAAAGATAACAAACGAAACATCCGGTAGGAGTATTTGGCATGTTGACGCCTACTGAAACCGTTTATTCTAATCAGCTCGAACGTATCTTGAGTGTGATTGCTGTCGGATTTGTTCGTGGACTACGATGGCAAAATGGTTGTGATGTGTAAGCCATGTCATCCAGTCGTCAGTCACTAACCGGCCAATCAATCGATCATATTCGTTCGCTACAATGTTTGGTCGGTATTTCGCAGGATGCAGGATCGTTTTCCTGCTGGGATGGATAACATTGCTGTTAAATCACGTACTACCGGCAGGTATTACACAGTCATTCGTGTTGCATTCTTCGTTGTGCCTTTTACTCCCATGCGTGTTCGTACGTGACATTCCACTTGCTGCTAGTGTGTATCCTACGGTGCTAACGATCCAAAGTGCTCGTTGTTTTACTTTGCTCTCTTTCTGGGTTATTCCTTTGGAAATGGGACAGCATCGCTCGAATGCGGCAAGCAATCGACAAACACGGAAAACAATCTTAAAAATTCGCTCCTCTGCAATGGCTACCGTGTGGATGTGCGACCAAGGAAGGATCACACCCAGACGGTCAACCTAACCGTGGCGTACTACGTGCTAACGTATGAATTTGTACGCAACAGCATCAGCATCAAAGAGTCGCTGTTTGATGGCTTTCCTTCGTTACAAAATGCTTTCGTTCTCTTTGTCTTGCAGGAGGAAGCGGATAATCTGATGACGTTGGGCGTATGGCTGGAGATGGTAAGCTGCGGACGAAATGTAGATCCTGCTATGTCTAAGATCACGTATTTGTAATTTAGCTTCCACCTTGCATAGTGAATGATTTATTGTCTTTTTTTTGTTGAACTATTTCGTTGACTGGGATTTTTCATACCAAAGCAATGGACTGACGAATTCCTGCGCTGGAACAGCACCGAATGGAGTGGTGTAGAAAGGCTGGCGATCGATTCGAACGAAATCTGGATACCCGACTTTCGTCACTTTTCTTCGTACGTTAAAGTGGTGCGTTGGTGGAATTGATAAATTTTTATTCGGTTTCGACGCCTTTTTTTCAGATACTACAATCCGGAAGAGATGACCGATTGTGCCAATCCAAAGTGCTCCGTTGCGCCGAACGGCACAGTAGTTTGTCTGCCCGTTTGTAGCATGAACGCCAAATGTGACGCTGACTATTCACGCTGGCCCTTCGATGTGCACCGCTGCAATCTGTGGTACGGGACGTGGGCAAACTCGATGGACGAGATCGATGTTCATATATTGGATGTGTGCCTTGGAAAAAATCCAGAATTCAAAAGCCCAAAGTGGAGTGTCGTTTCTCTTAGCACGGGCCGATCGGTCGTTCAAAGTTCGGATAACTATATGTACAACGTTCTGAACGTTGAAGTGATGTTAATGAGACGAGCTAGCTTCGAATATGTCGCTGTTGTAGCTCCAATTTTGGGTAGGTGTAATAGTTGGTGTTGGAAAGCTCTGGAGTGAAATTTACTGCTTTGTTCCCAGTTCTAGGACTGCTGAACGTGTACATCGTTTGGTTACGATCGATCAGCTTCGAGAGGAAGGTGTTGGTTGGTTTATCAATTTTCTCTCACTTCGCCTATATCAAACAGCTTGAATGGGCCCTTCCGTACAATCGCGATACGTTACCGGATTGCAGTGAGACATTGATATTAGCTACATTGCTCAGCAATCTTCATTCACATTTCATCTAAAATTTCAGTGATATTCATGCTTTGTTCGACTGTACTGAGTGTTATGTTGCTGATCTTAACTCTGCTTAACTGTTGGATTCGTATGCGTCTCAATCGTGAGTCTACGACGGGATCGTTTATTGATCGGATTACTGGATCATTCTCTCAGAGTCGCATCGCTGAGCTAATACTGGCTGCAGATTATCTTGAATTGAGTTACAAGGTACTAGTGAATCGAAGACTTGCCGAAGCGTAATGGTGATCAGATTGACTTTTCCTGATTGTTTTAACACTTCCTTACACAGGTAACACAAGAAGAGAAAGACAACTTTTGGTCAAGGTTGGGAAAGCTAATCGATCGTGCTATGGCAATAGTTTGCGTGATTGTTTACATTGTACTCGTATGGTTATTCATACCCTTCAACCATGAGCTGGATGAACTGCATGGAGTGAATTGTGTCGTATCGGCATAAATATGAACACAAGATAGTTGATCGTTGGGAAATAAAAACAACAAAGGATGGACGGTGGGACATTTGATTCAACCTTTTGTTGTACTTATTTGTTTCAGTTGCAATGATCACTACATGAGAAAAGGAAATTAACACTAGGATTACGCAACCCCTCAATTTGACGGAATCCAATGAATTGAGAAAAAAACATTGATTTAATCTCGACGTTGTTCAATCGTAAGTGTATTTTTTTTTACTAACTTGAGGGACTTGATTAGTTAAACTCTGCATTAGTTTGAAAAGATTTATTTTTTCATTAATTTACTTTATCTTAATATGTATTCTTATCCACCAGTCAATTGTAAAGGTGCTCGTAAAGAAACAACCGTAAACCTAGTGTTAAAGAAACAATTTTTCTTATTTTTTTTTTTTATTAATTTACCACACAAGGCTTTCCAAACTGAAAGTTAGAAACTAATGTTTTCCAAAAAATGTTTTGTCGTTTTTCTATACTACACAAGCATCTTTGAGCCTTACAAAATTAGTATTGGTTGCCAATGGTAGAATTGGTTGCCAAAACAGTTGTTATAGCAGCATTAATCCTCGAATACGGCTCACGAAGAGATTTTAGATTGTCAAACAAAAACTATATATGTTCAATCAATTTTTATCTGGACTCCCTTACGAACGGTCCCCTTGTAGGAACGATTGAACCAAGTGAATTTTCTCGAACGGCGAAAAGTACACGATAAGCCCGTTTGCCGAACTAAAGCTGACATTATCGCGTAGGTCGTTTTTGCCAAGAAGTAGTTTTTCCAACCATATTTTTCTAACATTTGAAGATCAAAGTGTTGTGTTATTATTGGGGTGCTTTATACATTATTGCAGCTTGAATTTTCTTTTCCAACTATGATTTGAACCTTCATTAATCGTTAGACGCAACATTAAGATAGCCTTCATTAACGTTACTTAAATAAAAATTTGGTGATCCCTGGTGATGCATTGGAATGGCAGGATGAAGATGTTGGAGCCGGGCGCTGGCAACAGATGTCGCTAGCAGCGGTTGGGAAGTCAAATTCGAATTCGTGAATTCGAGCAGATTGGGAACTCGCCTGAGGCCTCCCGACCCGACAAGCAAATTTGAGCAGATTGCGAGCTCTCCGTTCAGCAAGGCGAGGGTTTTGAGCTCGAAAAAATCGATTCCTCTCGCTCATTTTTTCTAGCCGTCTTCCTCCTGCGTGTTGTGCTCGATTCGCTGTGAGCTTTTAGGTAGCCTTCCCTCGCCTCTCTTTGTACACTTCGTCCACGAGCTTCAAAACACCTATCATTCACCTCATGAAATGAGTGCGCTCTCACTCTTTTTCAAGTATTGTCACTTTCTCGCGTGTGGATCGTGTGGAAAACAAAGTAAATATTAACCCACAGAGAGTGTGCAAAACGTTAAACTTTAGAACAGTTTTAATCGACATATAGTGAAGTGTAAATGTGAAATGTTTGAAACAATAAATTGCTATGGTTGGTCCGTGTGTTTAACCGTGCGTTTGA
>KB696635.1:0-11440 GCA_000349165.1 Anopheles christyi | reverse complement strand
TGGTTTTGCGTGTGCGTTTTGTTTGCATTAGCAAACGAATGCAGGTGTCATTGGGGAACAAATGTTCCACACGTTCGAGCCATCATCATGCGTACATTCGAATACTGCGACCGTGTGCGTACACACACACACACACACACACGATAAATCCGTTCAGGTATTCATTAGCATCTTGTGGTGTGCTGCGAGAAAAGGGTGAATTTAACCGCAACCTGATAATGTATCGCTCTGCACGCAAAACAGACTGTTTTACCCTGCCTCCTCCTCCTCCCCCCTCCCCCCTGCGCAGTCATTTGTCAGTTATCAATAATTTATCATCGAAATCTCAACCGTGCTTAATAACGGGATCCGGAAAACCCGTTGCACTCATTTCGATTATTACCGAAAAGGGCAAAACATGTTTCACGATCCTCTCGATCTCTTTCTAGAATTTTCGGCACACCGAGCAGCAGCGTTTGTGCTGTGGCGGATTTTGCATCCTTGCATAAACAATGCCATTGCTGCCGTCCCTTTTCTATTTCACGCGTACCCTTAGCTGTCTAGCACAAAGCTGTACGTTAGCACCTTCGGATATTTGCACAAAACCCGCATAATTCCCCGGGCCTAAATCTATATTTGGACATTATTCAGCATCGGGTTGTGTGGTTGTCGGAACAATATTTGAATACATTGACGGAGCAAAATATTATTTGGCACGCCTAGCAATCAATACGCCACCCACTTTGGAGGTGGCCCGGAGGCCGGCAGGGAGCTTTTGGTGCTTTTGCAATTAGAAATCGGCAATTCAATGCTAATCTACAAACTATCGATGCGCCAAACGTACAAGAACCGATTGAGAGTGGCGTGTGAGGAAAAATGGCAAACAATGGTAGAAAATTAAATATTCACCGCCTTAGTGTTCTGTACTGACCGTAGCTCTTAATCTTATTTGGGAAATAGTAGTATTCGATTTAAAACATTCCTGTTGCTTGGCAACTGTTGGCACGCGCTGCTCGGGAGGAAAACTGCAACAGGCAGGTGGCTTAACCATATTATTCCCATGCTAAAAAATGGGTCTGGGTCAGTAAACGTGAAATACTTTAAATTGTTTCTCGGCCGCCATTTGATGCGCTGTAAATGTAAAACTTTACTTACGACATGTCATGAAAAATGATGATTTGGTGGGCTTATTTTGAAAGCAATAAAAACAAAATGCTACAGGGTTTTCCGGTACAGAATATAATTGCCTTGGCGTAACGCAATTCCAAGTTTGCATTCGGTTTTTCAAAAATGTTTTTCCCCGTTTCTGCGGCCCCCCGAGCCCATACTAATACGCCGAACAACCCACTTGTTTTGATTACAATTTACCACACTAAGGCAAGAAAAAAAAATCCAAAGCAAACCCAGAAAGCATAGAGCCGAAAGCTTTTCTTTGCATTGCGACCAGCTTCTTCGCATTCATCATTCATTTTTATGCGGCTCATTATGTGTAATGCGAGGGTTTTTGTAACTGGCACATTATTACGGTTCCAGTTTAGAAACGAATTGTTGGTAAAAGATCTGGGAAGCGCCGGTTTCACACACTCTGTGTATGAAGTTGTGGAAAAGCGCTTGTTGTTTTGGTGTTGAGCGTTGGAATTTAAATCGTTAAGATACGGTTTTTTGGCGTACGTAAAATCATTCGATTGTGTAGGGGTGTTTCGAGCGATAAAAATATAAACGTACATTTTATAAAATGTAATTGTGGTAGTGAGTATCATACGTCTGTATCCAAAGTGTTGATAACCATAACATTATTTTATGCAATGAAAAAGTGCTAACAATATTACATTTTTGCTGCATATAGCATTGTTTAACATAGCCCTTCATAATTGTCAAAAATCACCGATGCTGACAAAAAGCGAACAAGTTGCATGAATACATTGATTGATGAAACGGTGCTGTAATAAGCATCCTCTCATAAACATTCTCCATTCTAACGCCTATTGTCAACCCGAAAGCTGCAGCCGCTGTGATGGGCTCATGATTAATGGAACTGTCGTTGGTACGTACGGCGTACGAATAGCAGTTGAGGTAGACACCCAGGCAAGAGCAATAGATCAATCGTTTGACGGATGCATTGGATGCACACCGACCTATGCTGACGTTAGGGGTCGCGAGTGATAAAACGATCCATTTGCTCCATTTCTGTCCCGTACAGGTTTGCGACACACAAATTTGCCGGCGCACAATGCGCCACTACACTTCCTACACGTGGCAGTGGGGCCGTTTTACCGCCCATGTTCTTTGCCCATGGCAGGCGAGGCTGATTTGTGACGCTATTTTTCAAAAGCAAATACCCTCATCTATCATCGAATCGAGTAATAGTGCTCTGCATCTTCTGCCTTCTAAACTAGGGCACATGACTGTCGTGTGTAGTGTCTCGGACGAGCAGAAAGCCTCCGCCTCGTGCCATGCTGATGATGGCATCCGGTCTAGCGCTGTGGCCTTGCATTTGATTGCATCCATCCGTCGCAGTTGGCTGCTCCAGGGGCGGAAGAAAAGCACGTGCCAAAAAGCAAAAAAAGTCGTACAAACTGGTGGTACCAAGTAAGGGAGATAGTGTGAGCAGGATTCATATTTGAGAGTTGGCTTTATTTGTGCACCAGGGTTTGCAGCTGTTCTGGATGAAAAGTACGGAACCATGAGTGTAAGGAAAGATAGGAAGAACCGGAGTGGTTCGTAATTGTTGTACGGTACTGTTGGCACGGTGGTACATCATTCTTTAAAAGGAAACTGAACTGATGTATACTTAAGCCAATCGTAAATGTGGGTTTTTAGAATTATGACCACAGCACAGGACTATTTATTGCCCTTTGCCTGATGTTGCTTCGAAACATTGCTTAACTTCGTGTATACAATGGTATAAATGGGATTTATGTATGATTGTCCCAGTGTATTAAATTGTATGAATGTTGATTTTGTGACTATTTGTCACCATAGTTTGTACACGTTTTTAATGAGATAATTCATGTTTCTTAATGGATTAGAACAAATAATTGGACACAGAGTGTCAAATAACGTTGAAGTAGGTTAAAATCCAAAGATTTAATTTGCTCAAATAATTCTTCCCATAATCATATTTGCAATCTATTCCCTTCTTCTGCAATATATTTAAAACTTCTTCGATGATCGATGTGTATCATTCGTGGCTCAGCTGATGTTTGTCTGTTCCCCAAAAGCAGCGCTTTAGTGTATACTGAAATTTCACTAAAATTCAAACAAAACACTTCTTCACTTTTTGTAGTGGTAGTAAACAAAATGTCGAGCTTTGATTAGTTGTGCATACAATAGAAAAAGGGCAAAGACAAAAAATAAATAAAAGCTTTTATTTACACTTTTTTTGCTTCAATTTCATCTTCAGCTTCGTTTCTTACGATGAGATAAATATTGAGAGAAAGTTAATTAGGATCGGTCTTTTTTATGGTGAAACGCTACGCTATTGGACGGCCACAATCACTCAAGAGGTGGATAAAGAATGCAGTTGCTTAGAATTTGCTCACAGAAGACGTTGCATTCAGTTGCGCTCTTATTTGACGCTTGAGCGGTTTCAACAGATGTACCGCTACAAATGCGGGTTGATTGGGTTTTTTATGTATCAAAAAAGATTGCTGTGTTAGGAAGTTTTTGTATAAGTTTTTTAAATTGTTTTTTTGGGAATTAGGAAAATAAATTTGGAGATACATCGCATATAGAATATTTTGGTCAACTAAAAAATGTTTTTCTCTATTTGCAGATAAACAACAACCGAATAAATCTTCCATTTATAAGATTTTTCTAGTCAAAAAGGATATGAGTTGTAGCTGATCGACGTCTAATATTATTATAAAAAAACGGGTGGTAAGTATTTTTGGTGTAAAACACTCGACAGTTCTTTATATGAGTTGGTTGTTTTGTGATTCAATGAAAAGCCTTTATTTCGTATAAAATGTGTTATGTTTTTAAGGAATAATTTTAGATAAGCCCTGTTAATCAGTTGACTAAAATTAACCTATTGCTTTTTTAAACAATAGTAAAACAGTAGATGGATTTTTTTATCGATATTACTCAATAATAATTTTTTATACCGTTCATGTCAATTGACTTTCAACCTGCATTCAATGAAGTGCAAAACAAATATCTTATAATATGGATCTACTACGAGCTTAAAGTTTGCCACAGAAGAAATATTGACCCTAGGTTAATGCGATTTGCTGTGTTGCTCGATTCCTTTTAGCACCATCTTTATAAGAGCCTTTGAAAGAAGACTTCTAATATCATTTTTTCCATTGGTTTTCATGGCGTTTTTAATCCAATAAGCCGATTTTTTCGGCCATTCAAACCGCTTTCATCTATCTGTCGTGTTGGTAGAGACTTATTCGCTAGTAACTTTAACCCGCACGACAGAAATTCCGTCCCAGACTAAGTGTGGAGAAGATTTTGAAATGGAAAGAAATGAAACTTATGGTTGACATCCCATACAGAGAGGAAATGGTGTTATGTGAAATGGCTAACTTTGATTGCTGATATGAAGACTTATTCGTTTGATTGTAAGTAACATGTTTTTGGTTACCTGCTTCTCGTATGGCGTTGATTGAGGGAAGCAGCAGGAGCAAAGAAAAACAAAGTCGAAAGTTTGGGTTTCGAAATAATTGGATTGGATTGAAAACCGTTCATTCGTGGGAAACGTTTCTCAGCTTCAGTACAGTACAAACAGTGGCAGACAGTAGGATAGAATGTGTTAGACTTATGTACAATAATCGTTACCTGCAGTGCGTTGATAATGGAGACGCATGGTCTGTTATTATGGACAGGTACACAACACAATTTCATCTACAGACCGGGTTTTTATACTATTTTCGATCCTTATAAAACAGAACTTTAAAGTTAGTAATAGTAAAGTAGACATTCCCTCCAGCAAAACTGTTGTTATTATTAACCCATGGAATGTGTTTTGTCCGAGTCGCACTCTGCTTATCATTGCCCGTCAGTACGAAACTAGTAAAATTTGTTCTCTGATTTGATCTATGAAATATATACTACAAAATTTGATAAGTGAGTAATAATATTATGTACATACCATCAACAAAAATAAGTGTATATCTTTTGTTATAATCTGCGCATATTGTTGTTTGGTTATTATTATCATTGCTGATGTCGTTAACGACACACATCTCTTGATTTAGGTTCCGTTTTTTTTCAGGAATTGGATATTCCTCTTTCGCTTCCGATGATAATGGAATGTTTCAGTTTCGATGTTTTTATTTCATTCGTATCGTTGTAAGGTTCTTTCCTTAGGGCGTACATATTTTTTTTTCTGAACCGCTTTTCTAAACTTAAAAATATTAAATAATCTCATTTTGTATGATTTTTTTCACTTTCTCCTTTTCATTTTCAGGTTAAATTATCAAATTTATTCGCTGCACATCCGATACACATATTTATATACATATATATATATGCATTCAGTTAATGCACATCACTGAACGGTGTGTAACGAGGTGCAGAGCGAACGTTTAAATAAAAAAAAACCGGCCCGTGTGCTGTACCTTTTGCGGGAAGTAAATTGTACTAGTTTTAGCGCTTGCTTTAAGGCGCACCGTTACATTGGCAAAGGCAGGACGAAAAAAAACCTGCAGCGCCGGTAAAAAACAAAACGCTTTTTCCGGGTGTTCATCCGGAATATCATCAGTATTACTAGTGCTACTACTACAGTTTCTCAAGGCTGAAGCCAACGACGACGAAGGCGAAACACTGAAAATACGACATCCAATAAATTTGCTGTCTTAACTGTAAGGACGCTTCGAGGTGTGCTTAAGGAGCGAGGGAAAAGCCAAACGCCTCCACCGAAGGACGAAAAGTACGGGCGGTCGTTACAATCATTTACGGACGCCGCACAACGGTTGACACTTCCATTAAAAGCATCGTCGATATAGGAGAAAAGCTATCTCACTTTGCCCAAAAGAAGGAGCATCATCGAATGCGCCACGAGAAAACCAGCAGCTTTGGTTTGAGTTCGGTGTAAGCGTGAAAAAGGGAATACCCAGCGACAGTAGCGGAGGAAAGAAAACAAAAGCGACAACTATAACACTTCCCTACAGAGTTCCATCGTCCCGCTCACATCGTCGCTTAACTGTGTCATGATGACGAACGGAATCGCTGATGCGCAACAAAATGGCGGTGGCCAGGAAGACTCAAAGACCAATCTTATCGTCAATTATTTACCACAGCAGATGACCCAGGAGGAGATACGGTCGCTTTTCTCCAGCATCGGGGAGGTGGAAAGCTGTAAGCTGATTCGTGACAAAGTGACCGGTAAGGGGGGCGGGGGTGGAGGGTTACATGGATCGGCGGCCAAACTGGTTGACTTACGGCCTACCATCTATTCGCTGATACTTGCTTACAGGACAAAGCCTTGGGTACGGATTCGTCAACTACCAGCGGGCTGAGGATGCGAGCAAAGCGATCAACACACTGAACGGCCTAAGGTTGCAGAACAAGCAAATTAAGGTAATGATTGAAACTTTCGTTCCGCTCCTGGTTATTAGCGTTTGACAATCGAGTTTTCTTTGGCACCAACCCCCTCTTCGCAGGTATCGTTTGCTCGCCCGAGCTCGGAAGCAATCAAGGGTGCGAATCTGTACGTGTCTGGTTTACCGAAAAACATGCTACAGGCGGACTTGGAGGCATTGTTCAGTCCGTATGGACGCATTATCACGTCTCGTATCCTGTGCGACAATATTACAGGTAAGAGGGCGGTTTTTTGCCAAGCGAAGTTATGTACATTGCTGTTAGTATATTTGTGTTCTACAATATGTTTCTTACATTAATTGTTATATATTTTTTTAAAAATACTTTTGTGAAATCATTTTCCAAACCTGCTGTTGTCACCTTTTGGGCTGTCGTGTTTGGTCTTGTATTATAATTGAATTTTATTTAATCTCTGTCCGAGTTTTTTAATTATCACATTGCTTTGTAATCTTGTGTATCATCATTTGTGTTTCTTCTATGTTTATACGTTTTAATTTGATTTGTATTGTTTTTATTTTCTCTTATAATTTTATTTCTCAAAGCACGACAGTATAGCACTCCTAATGGTGGTGAAAATGGCAACGGTATGTATTTTTTATATCACTGCCTAAATGAAATATTATCAGTTCGTTAAACAAAAAGATGATAAAATATGTTATAAAAGTGTCCTGTAGTGATTACGGATAGCTTTTGTTCATTGGCTTGTGCTTAATTTTAGTATTCGCTTTTTATTTTGTTTTATAAAAACAGGTCTTTCCAAAGGCGTTGGTTTCATTCGATTCGATCAGCGCATGGAGGCTGAGAAAGCCATCAAGGAATTGAACGGAACCTTACCGAAGGGCTCCACCGAACCGATCACCGTAAAGTTCGCCAATAATCCGAGCAGCACGAAAACTGTACCGCCACTAGCAGCCTATCTAGGGCCCCAAGCAGCTCGCCGTTTTCCGGGACCGATCCATCATCCGACTGGACGATTTAGGTAGGCATCTTATTGCTCTGTCAGCCACAGGGCAGCCATTATTGACCATAGGAATATATGTGTTCACAATAACAACATTTTCTTTTGTTTTCTGTTTCCTTCGTTCGTTCATTGCAAATTGGGTTTCGATTGCGCTCTCAAAGCAGTGCCATTCCAAACTATCGATACTCGCCGCTTGCAGGAGATTTACTGGCGAACTCGATGATTCCTACCAATGCCATCGCGAATGGATCCGGTTGGTGTATTTTCGTCTACAACCTCGCACCGGAAACGGAAGAGAATGTTCTGTGGCAGCTGTTCGGGCCGTTTGGTGCCGTCCAATCCGTTAAGGTTAGTAGATACTGTTTTGACAGCTTGATAGATTTACTCTCCTTCGTTGTTTGACGCAGCCAATTGTCGAAAAGATGGTTGGTTGCTTTGATTGTAGAGACTTTGAACCTCTTTGCCTTATTCCTTTCTGATGTAAAATAGATCGTCCGTGTGCTCTTTATGAACCGTAAAGAAAACCGGTTATTATATGTACCTTTAATGAATAGCTCATATAATTCTGCTGTACATCGCCGGTTAGTAACCATTATTTATATTACTTTCTTGTTTCCTTTTCTCGTTCCCGTACACTACAGGTCATCAAGGATCTTCAAACGAACAAATGCAAAGGCTTCGGGTTCGTGACAATGACCAATTATGATGAAGCGGTAGTCGCTATTCAATCACTGAACGGTTACACGCTCGGTAACCGCGTACTGCAGGTCAGCTTCAAGACAAACAAATCGAAAAATGCGTAAAATCAAGCCAACCTGCCACCGGAGCTGTTGGCCCACTGGTTGGCTCAGCTTTCGATCGTAACAGCGGCCCGCAACAACGTCGGTGAGCAAGAGGATACGCGTCGCCGTCAGTCGACAGTAGATGAACGGCAACGACAGGAGGATACGGTCGGACTTTCCCGGCGCCGTCAACGGACACGCGGCGACAGGGAGTTCGGAATGGTGGACCAGCGGCGTGCCCTCGACGGATGGATGAGCGAGCTGAATGAGCTGCTGAAGATACGTCCAATTCGATAAGAACCGAAGCGATGGACATGTTTATTTATTTATTAATGTCATCATTCACGCATTTCCACTTTTGTTTCGAGAAATCGTGATGATTGAGTGAAGCAGGAGGACAACAATCTGGTGGCAAGTGTTTAGCAAAACAAAAAAAAAAAAGAGAGAAAATGGGTAAAAAACAACCGAACAGAAAAGATTCGCCGTGAAAAAGAATATTGAATCAGAGAAGAGGAAGGAACAAGAGAATAAGTGTTAATGTTACACATACACCAACAATTCTACATTTTGTGTAATAGCCGTAGAGAAGATGCTGGGCGGTGTTCGTTTTCTTTTGCACTTTGATTTCTCCATCGCTAAGAAAATTGCGCTCATTTTGGGCATAGGGAAGCTAGCTACTTCATAAAAGTGAAAGAGCGTGAAGAAGCTAAATAGGGAAAAATGATGTGCAATAAATAGCTATAACCTCCGATTCGGCAGCCAATTAGTCAGGCTGTAGGAAGGGGGAAGGAAAACGAAATGCAAACCGTAATGATAATGCCAAACAGTGATACAGTTGTAAGTGTGGAAGCGTGTCATAATGACCATCCCTAAACATCGCCTAGTTCTGGCCAAGCTTTGATCTTCTTCAGAGGTTTAAGCTCGCCCAACTCGAGGTCCAGGCCCAGCATAAAGGAAAGGTGTGGAAAGTAATATAACTTGTTCGTAACAAATCTAAGGAAGGAAAAACATTTTTAGAAGAATTTTACACAAGATTTTACACGAGTAAAAGAAAACGAAGGAATCACAATAGTGAAGGAAAAGGAAAAAACAAGGTGGAAATATTAAGTATGAAAGGTTGAATAGAAAAGAAAGATAGGGAGAGAAAGGTAATGCAGTAGCAAAACCGTACCGAGCAGCCCCATCGAACACGCATATATAAATGTATGTAGTACACACAGACTCGTTCCTGTGTAGGGTCAGCAGTCAAAAGGGTATCGAAAATGCTGATGATGTCACTATTGCCTCATTAACACAAGCGTGCAACAATTGTTCACTTAAACTTCCTTCCCGTCTTCTCTGCTTACATTCAGTAGGAAGCATTGAGAGTTGGGTTTGCGTTCTGCCAGCAATCTAAAAACGATACATTTAATTAACTTATTTATATTCATTTGTGCGTTTGCGTTTGGGTTCGTTCGTTTTTTTTTTTATGTTAATGCGTCACAAAACGCAGTTCACGAGTGGCAGGAGTTGTTATTTAAAATGTGCTTTGTTTTATAGTTCCCTTTTAGTTCGCTATTCTTCATTTGGAATAGAGTTTTGCCAAATTTTGAAAACACACCCATTTTGCTAAATGTATTACACATAATTCAAACTTGATTGAGTCTTGTTCCATGCTGTTTGTAATTTCGTTAGATAATTTGTTTATTTTTTTTAACAAACCGAGATAAGCATTAGGATCACACCACATCTAGAACCCCTTATCCCTTAATATTCATTCGTTGAACATGATGGAATCATGTTTGCTATTTTCTTTTCTGCCCTCGGAAAGGTGAACCAGGATGCTGAGGTGCTAGTCGGCTTGAAGGAATGAAGTACATCAATCAGTTAGGAAATGGAAAATGTTAGTTTACTTGGTAATACATTCTTATGTTAGTTTAATTGATCAGTTTGAATATTCTCTCTTAATTGTTTTTAATTAATACTTTGCCGAATCTTACAAGCTTTGCGTGTTTTGTGTTTGAGATAGCTACATGAATTTGCTGAAGAATATTCACATTCGGTTTAATTTTGAAATTTAAATTTAATCGCACGCGTTTGAGTTCGTTTGTATAATTTTTGAATAGCAATATCAACAGCACGAGATATTCATGCAATATTGGATCACTGATTTGTGCTTTATTATTTTGTACGCAAGATGTTTCTATGTATCAATCAATCGGAGAGAAAAAAACAGTGTGACAAAAGCTGAGAAAAGAAATGTAAAGTGAACGAAAGAAAGTACCAAATATTGAAACAAGAGTGTATGCAAACTATTATTTATTAGTATGTGTTTGATTTATTTTGTTGTTTTTCCTTTCGTCGTTTTTCTTTAAATAGTCTTGTTTGGTCTAAGCCTTTCCGTTTATCTACCACTCACCATATTCATATGTGGTTTATGAATTGTTTTTTTTTATTGAATTGCGTTGAACCTACTACGTTCCCTTGAAGTAGTTTATGCGTCACGTTCCGGCCCAAAACCACCTTAATCTGCGTACCGCTGCGTACGCCAAGCGAACGCAAACTATTGGGACCATTGACCAGTCGTAGTGAAGCGTAGTAGTGTTCTATGAGACATACAGATAGAGTGTTTTTAGAATCGTTTAATGGTGCAAATTCTATACATACTCTCTCTCTCTCTCTCTCTCCCCACTTCCTAGTACTGCAGGAGCAGTAGCATAACTCCAATGCAGTACTGCCGGCTTCTTTCCAATTCCGCCCAAAATTGAACGTAGTTTACCTATACAATTGTTGTGGGTAACGTTTAATCACACACACACACACTGTTTGATACTTAGTCCGTTTGTGTAGAAGGTGCGTATGGCCGGTGAAGTTTTTGCACTTTCTTTTTTTTTAAATAAAGGAAACGATGCAATACAAAATATTTGATGGGGTCAGTGTGTTGGTGAATTGTTTCTAACATTTGCGTTTGGTTTCCATTCCAGTCACATAATTACGATTGAAATCATTGGTAGGGGAGAGGATTTTGGATATCCGAATATCAGACACCACTCATGTCGGTTGAAATAAGTAAACTCAAACAAAACAAAAAAAAAAAAAACGGCTAATTTGCGTCGATACCATTCCCACAACGGAGAAACCCTTAGTACTAACGAAACAAGATGTTCTGCTCAATCGATAGCAATGAGTA